>JAQFVV010006865.1:83147-204951 GCA_028023455.1 Epiperipatus broadwayi
CGTGTGTATGTGTACCAAATGATTGAAAGAATGAAGTATTAATATTAATATTTAAAAAAGGTGATAAAGAAGATATTAGAAATTACAGACCTATCAGTTTTATATAAAATTTTTACTAAGATAATTACAACTCATCTACAGAAAACACTGGATATCCACCAACCAAGAGAACAAGCTGGATTTAAAAGTGGTTTTAGTACAGTAGATCATATTCAGGTATTGAGAGAAGTTATAGAAAGGACAAATGAATACAAATTACCATTATGCTTAGGATTTTTACATTATGAAAAGGCATTTGATTCTATAAACATTTCTTCAGTGATTAAAGCATTGGATCATCAAGATGTAGATCCAGGATATTGTCATATTTTAAAGAATATTTATAAAAATGCAACAGCAACAATTAGATTACATAATGATAGTAGGAAAATCAACATTGAAAAAGGTGTAAGACAGGGTGACTCCATATCTCCAAAACTTTTTACAGTAGTGCTGCAAGAAATATTTTATGGCTTAAAATGGAAAGCTAAAGGAGTGAAAGTAAATGGAGATTATTTAAGTCATTTAGATTTTTCAGATGATGTAGTTATTTTTGCAAATAATGTTTTAGAGCTACAGGAAATTTTGCAGGAGTTATCAGATAAAAGTAGAAAAGTAGGACTAAAGATAAATGTTAAAAAGACTAAAGTAATGTTTAATAGATTTTCTCAAAATATGGAAATAAAGATTGATTATGATGAGGTAGAAGAAGTTAACAGTTACAAATACCTTGGTCAGATTATTAATACAGATGGGAACATAATGGATGAAATTAATCATAGAATTAAACTTGGTTGAAATGCTTTTGGTAGAAATAACTTGATACTAAAAGGAAATATGCTTATGTGTTTGAAAAGGAAGATTTTTAATAAGAGTGTTTTGCCAGTTCTTACTTATGGATCTGAGACTTGGACACTTAATAGAAGAGCAATACAGAGACTTTAGACCACTCAAAGAAGTATGGAGAAATGCATGTTGGGAGTAACAAGAAGAGATCGAAAACGTAATGTATGGGTAAGAGAACAAGCAGGTGTTACTGACCTCATTGAAAATATTAAAAGACTGAAGTGGATTTGAGCTGGACATATTGCTAAAAGAGATGATAATGGATGGACAATCGAAATTTTAAACTGGATGCCAAGAGATTGTAAAAGACCCAGAAAGAGACCACATGTGAGATGGATGGATGAAATAAGAAAGTGTGCAGGGATGGTGTGGAGAAGAGAAGCTAAAGATAGTAAAAGATGGATTGAACTTTGAGAGACCTTCATTCTGCAGTGGATTGATAATGGTTGATGATATATATATATGTCTGGGTATGTGTAAATAAGCACATAATTGTTTAAAATATTGTAATTTTAATAAGTGTTCATATTTGTGTTTTAAAATGTTAAGTATTCTCTACATATTTTTTTATCTTTTAATAAATATGTATAAATTGTTGGTATGGTTTAATTCTCTTTCTCTCACTCACTTTACCTATGAGTAAATAGATAATCATATTTAGATATTCTGTGTTATACCGATCTCATGTTTTAATAGCTAGACATAGGTCAAGTGCTTGAAGAATGTTAATGTCATCTCATGGGTCCACAGTGAATGGATGGAGCCCACATGGTTTAAACCCATTATAAATATCCCCATGAGATGTGTCATGCTTTTTGCAGTCGTGGAGGGGGTACCTTGGTCTGGAAAAGTGACCATTGTTTTAATATTTGTATTAAATCTTGATCTGATAGGGGGTATGGTTAATATGTAAGTATTGATCATATTTACTTCTTTATTTGAATAATGGGGTCTAGAAATAATGTATTAAAGATTAATGAGCTAATAATGTAAAATAATAAGTAAATAGCCATAGGATGAGGTAAATCCTATTACAATATATATATTCTCATGGATAATTGATGAATTCATAAGATTATTTCCATGAACTTTCATGTAATAAAAATATAATAGCTAAATAGCTAATGTTTCAGTACAATAACTTTCCTCAGAACTTCTTTCTCAGATTTGAGAGAGAAGTTCTGAGGAAAGTATTTCTTATTGTACTGAAATGTCAGCTATTTAGCTATTATATTTTTACTACACATATGTTCCTGGAAATAATATTATGAATTCATATATATATATTATAATGGTCATGTTCGCTATAGATTTATTTCAAGTTCATTACCATTAGAACAAAAATCTCTAATTTCAGTCAAGCATTGGTGATCAAGTGGTCAGCACAGCCGCCTTACAAGCAGTTGTCCTGGGTTTGCATGTTCGCTTCCTGGCCTATGCTTTGACATATGAGAGAAAAATCTCTACTTCACACAAAAAAAAGACCACACTAATAATGATTACTTATAATTCCTGGTCACTTTCTATATAACAACCATTATACAAAAATGGCAAAGTCTATTTATTTTCTTCATAGCATATTTATAAGAACTGAATGCTTTCCGCCTTAAGCATGTATTTCTAGAGAAATTATGCAATAATCCACTATGCTAGCTCAGTATTACATTCTATTTCTCAAGGTATAGCATTAACTGACAATCTAAAATGAGGACATATGACAATGTTAAAGTTAGTTATATTCATATTATACTAATAAAACAAAATAGAATAGGGAGATGATTGCCCAAACCAGATATTTTAATAAATAAACCAGTTTCTTTATAAACACTAATTATAATCTATTTTTAAACAAAAATAATATAACATTCATGTAAATATATAAAATATAAATTCCCATTCACCAAAAATGTAACATAAAAGAAAAAAATATACAATCTCTATAACGAACTAGATTAAAAAACTCTTCCCTTTCTTCACCCAATCATTTATCTATATCTGTGTCTGTAGACCTGCATATGCATGCTCATATACTCATATACCTTTGAAGTTTATTTCTTTCTCTTTTGATATTAACACTTAAAATAAATGAGTTAATATAAATTTCATATAAGCTTAATACACATTTTTATAAGATAGTTATAAAAAAAAATTCGGTATACGTATCCATGTTGGCCAAAGCCAACATGCCGATTACTCTATAGAATATTATCAAGTGTTTAAGAATTTTTTAAACATACATTTTTTTTGTAAAAAAATGAATAAAGATAAATGAATCATGACAATCAATGCCAAAATAATATAAACACTATGGGCTAAGCTCAGAGAGATTACCAAATGTTATATGCTACAATAAAAAGAAGCCTTAAGGGTAATAATAACCATGAATAAACATTGTAAATATAATACAACATTTAGAAAATTTTAAGAGGAGGAGAACTCTCAACTCATTCTCATACATTCCAGGGAGGTTCTTTATATTGCAAGCATATATCATAGAATGGTTCGGTTATATTAAATCCTTATTTATAACAGCTCTTCCCACAAAAATACTTCTAATAACCATCAACAGAATCTCATTGTCATGATCAATCCATATTTATCTCTTTTGATAAATAATATGTTTATTATGTTTGTGCTCATTACTTTTTAAAATTAATTTTTCTTTTGCGAAACAATTTCTTCAATAGTCATTTCTGTAAATTAAAATTTTAGAGTTCTGTAATCAAAATTTTATAATACTAAAAATTTATTCTTTTTTTTTTTTCATTTAAGCATTATTAGGCAATGGATGAAATCTTGTTAATAATATAGGAATGGATACTCATTTATAAGTTAATGTCTATGCAATATATAATAAAAGCATTAAATTAAAAAAAAATATTTTACTTAAAATAAATATACGAAAAAATATATGAAATTTGGAATAAAAGAATATATCAGGATAGCATTCAGATATAATAAGTGGATAAGGAATTTTATGGCCACTCAGGATACCATTTAACAATTCCTACTAAATTCTTCTTTATGGATTTGAGATAAATAATTTTATTATTTACACTTATGGTTTATAATCAAAAATAATCTTCTGAATAAAATAAAATAATTTATCACAAAAACAGTCTATTTTTAAGGAATACAATTGATTAAAGTGATAATTTGATAATTATTCATCTACATATAAATTTGAACAAATGATTATTATATTGAATTTTATATGCTCATGTACTCAATGTTCAGTATAAATAATAATTTCATAATAAACAAAAAAATTATAATATTGAGATTTCTGGACAATATGCATAGATGATGAAATAAAGACAAACCAAAATTAATAATAAAAACATTTATTTTAACAATAAAGACATTGAACAGATAACTTTAGAAATCTACAATATCATAAAATGAATTATTTAAACATTCTAATGTACAATTCAATCCAAAAGAGAATTATGATTTTTGTTAAAGTTTACAGATAAAATAAATTAAATTAACAGATTAAATAATAATGAAACTTATCCTTGTCTGATTAATGAAAACCTTTCTCAATATTAACATTCTTTTTTTTTTATTAAGGTAAAAAAAATACAGGTGACTGATCACCCGCTACATGATATTACAGTGTTCAATGTTACGAGGTAAAAACAAAGTGCATACGCTCGATAAATAACATATCCACAAAAGGTTGTATAACCTTACTCAATGTGTATCTATGTATGGATGAGCACAGATATGCACTGCCCAAAAACAATCCATCAAGGGAGCACAGCAGCCCATCAGAGTGGGAAAGGCACTGAAAACTTTGACCCTGTACCCTCCTGGCAGGTATTCTGGAAGCGGCAATAATCGTCAACAGCCCACACCCACAAACCAGACCCCCAATGACTGCCATCATCAATCCCTGTGAAAGAAATGAGGAGTGCAGACCTGTGCCCTCAAATATTACAACAAAACTATATCACTGTTACAAAAATAATATTTCTAGATGGAGTGTCTAGCATCCAGTTTGTCAAATGAATTTGTCTGTGGTTATGATCTTGATAAAAGAATTGTTCACTTTTATTCCTTGAATTTCTCAATCATTATTAAAAGTTATTCATTAAGTGACTTTGTTAAAACAGTTGATTTTTCATCTTCCTCATTCGTTAAATCCAATATATTATCATAAGCCTCCTGCGTAACGTTATCTACCCCATACTTTGATTGTAATACCTCTTCATACTTAAATTCTTGGTTATTAACATTAAATAATTTGTTTGACTTACTTCTCTCATTAGTTTCAAATTTCGATTTTATAGATTTGTTCTTGTTAATCTGATTCACTTTTAGATGACGTTTTCAATTTTAAACTTTTATTAATCGGTTTCGCTTTTTAGATAACATTTTCAATTTTAGACTTTTCAAAGCTTTCATCGACATTCACTTTCTCTTTCCCTTGTGATATTTTGGGTGACATATAGTCCAAATCACCTGAGGTGTTCTCTTGGTTAACTGGATTCTCTTCTTCCATCAGTTGTTTATCCATATTGCTGTTTTCTTGACTCACATTTCCCCCTCTATTCTGCACTTGATTCGATACATTCTCTGCCATTTTTGTTTTCGCAATGATGTCAGTTAAACCCTTGTTGCTGTTAGAAAACTAAAAGTTTTCTTCATTTTGATAATAACATTCTAATAAGAAATTCTCCATTTTTACAATACAATCATACAACTATGTTGACCCCAAAATGAATATATTTAAACCTTAAATAGGACTTACCAATCCAGCAATGGAATAATACTGAAGGAGATGTATGTCACTTATTGAGCCCAAAATTACAATTTTAATTTCTAAAAATAAATGAGTTTTACATCTTATAATACTGGCAAATCATAGCAAATAGACCTATAGATCAAGGAGAATTAACAACTAACTCTTAGAATATCAAAGGGTGCAACTGAAGAGAAAGATAATGTTTCATAGAACTAACTACAATATTAATTAACAAAAAATAAAGTCATGGTAATACACTACATATAGTTTAATACAAAAAAGTATATGACACAATACATCTGCAATTTAAAGTTGAATAAGGTAAGGCATGCACTCAAAAAGTAGCATCTACATTTGAGAGAAATAAATATGCTAGGAGTTAGTTGCTAACATAAGAATGATGAAAATGAACCATCAAAAATATAATAGGAATAATAGTAATTGCCTTAAATAAAGCATTTCATGCTTAACATGTGATACAAAAGATGTAACTCATGGAATATATTATATTAAAAGAGAGACACTACTTCAATCTCTTTACAAACATATGCTAGCAAAATAAATATCAACAAGAGAGAGACAAATCTATAATCTCTTGTAAAAATACAAAAATAATGGCAAGATAATGTATAATAAAAAACAAAAGAAAGCCTAACACTACATCTCTTAAATAATACTACAATAATTAACTGTAAACCAATAATGTAAAAATTATTTGCCAAATCTAACTTAATAAAGGCATAGCCTAAATTAAGCAATAAGAATATACATCATCTTCAATTTATTCAGCATTAACATATACATTCAAATAAATAAATAAATAACTTGTGATAAGAAAAGAATAACATTTTAAAATACAGCATTATGCAAAGGTAAATATTCTGCAAACTTTACAAATAATTCATAAAAACATATCAAATAAAATGCATAAAATAAATAGTATAAATTACAATAGCTTAATACTGAAACTTGAAATTATACTCATTTTACCAAAATAAATGAATAAAAGTCTTTCATTCTGGATATTCTACAATTCCATAAAATACAGTCTCTGTAATTACCATTCTGCAAACACTAAAAATTTCTCCTATTTGTTAAAACAGCAAAATTTAAATTATTTGTCCAGCATTCAAATTTACCAATAAGTAATGTATTTTCTTGTGAACATGAGCACAAAATACATTAATAATGTCCATTCAAATTTTGTGAAGAATATATTTAAATAAAGCACGCCTAAATGCATCTATAACATTTTATTATCATTTTACTTTTACAAAAGGCTTTCATATTGCCTAAACTGAAATATTTAAGTAGTCTGCTTACAAAAGTTTTAGTAATTTAAATCTACTAATTCTGACAAAAATACAAATTCTTTTGCCTCAAACAAGAAAGAAAAATAAAATTCTTCAAGAATTAGAAGATCAAAATATAATAACATTCTTAATTAATTCAATACAGTATTTAGTTAACAAAAAATTTAATTAATTAATCCTAAGATAAAAATCAAAGAAATTTTTATATAATTAATTTTAGTACAAAAATTAATGAAATTCTTCTTTAATTTCGAGGTATAAGATAATCAATATTCTTAAAATATTTTATCTTTACTATAAATATCTATCCCACTCATGAAATTTTTGTCATGACAACAAAATCCAAAAATTTTAAAAAATTAAAAATATAAATATACATTTATATCTTAAATGTACATATATTCTACATCCACAGACACATCTGTCAATTTTTCCATTGTAACTTTTTCTGAATCTTTATCTTATTAAGAACTTAATGTAAACTAATATGATCTCAGCTTGTGAACCAGGTTTAAATCTAAAGTCATTGAAATTGATATAATCATATTCATGACTCATATACTGACTTTACTATCATATAACTTTCCAATAATATTATCAACCTATAGAAACATTCTATGTATTTTAAAACCCGATAAATAGAGAACCTACATATCAAAAAAAATCACACATTGCTCCACCATACTTTAACTTTTCCTACTAAAAATACTTCACTATATGAAATTATTTCACTATCAGACACTAAATCTGAACAGAATATGAAAATTTATCATAAGTATGAATAGCAACTCAAAATGACAGGAATAAATAATAAAAATAACACGAAGGTAAAAAAATCCTCTCTCTCTTCTCTAATTTTATATGGCACACATACTTCCACCTTCTCATTTAATGTACACCCTTTTTCATGAACTATCTCAAAAGACTTACAACTACATTCAGCATCAATAAAGTAGATGATAGAATAAACCAATAAAAACTTTTCATTAGGTGGCACTTATTCGACATATCGAGAAGAGAAGTGATCCAATGATGAGAATCAGGTCAACAACTAAGAAGAAAAAATCAAATTACAAACTTCTAATTCTCCTGAAATAACATGAATACATGTACACACCCTCATTTGTTTCTCAGCATTGGAAAAATAGTAAAAGTTCTTTAACCCTAGATAGATATAGACTGGAAGAACACAGCCTGAATTACCTGTACTACTTCATTAATTAGCAAATTTTACTTTCACTTTATTTATATAAGTTACTTATTATGTTTCTTCCAAAAAGAAATATATATAACATGAAATTTAATATGATATGGATACTCTCCTTATGTACATAGTTTGGAAACAAGGAATGTTTCACCAAGATCCCCTCTTTTCCAAAATATTACTCTACACATTCTTGAGAGATACCTTACTACACCCAGGTTTAATCGAAGGTGATCGCAAAACACTTTTCATATAGGTACTTAGACTGTAAGAAGGTGATTGTGACTCATCATTAAAGCAGCCCCTTGATAGTGTCTCTTTCACAGTGTTTTGTATACCAATATTAGTGTCAGGATTTCTGCTTTTCTTTTGTTTTTTTTTTCTGTTTCTAATATGAGGCTTCATTACTACTTCTAACTTCCATAGCATTCATTCTATCATGTCTTTCACTTTGTCTCATGGCTTAGACTGCTAATTCTGCATGCCCATGCCCACTGCATTCAATAATTCTGCCACCTCTTTCATTGATATTTTATCAGTACTTAATATCATCTGTTCTATGTGGAATGATAAAGTATGGTGAACAATTTAAATAATATGACTTTCTGTCATATTACATGCATCCAATATCCTTAGTCTAACTATTCGTTTTCTAAAATGCTTGGAATAATTTTCTTTACCATCAGCTTTAAATTTTTTCTAAATAATATAGTATCTTATAATCTCTTGGCATTCCTCCATCCAAACATTATCCAACAAGACCTCTCTATACCTTTGAAAAGTTTCAGATTGGTTAAACAATGAATCCTACCATGATTGTGCATGTCCTTGTAGGTTGTGTGCTATTGCCAACATGCTCACCTCCAACATGGGATTTAGACAAAAAATATTTTTGTAAACTATTTAAATGTTCTACTGGGGCTTCACTAACTTGGCCTTTGAATGTCCTTATCTTTAAGAATTGTTTCACACTAAGGTCATCTTGATGATATTTTTTATCTGTCCCCCTTGAGCTGATTCTATGTTGAGAGTTTGAATTCCTTTATTCCCATTTTGGATTTCAGAACTCAACTTTCCTCACCACCCTTCAATGTGATTTTACTTTTTCTAACTGAATTCATTACCATACTATTACACTGTTGGCTTACATCACTATGACTAGTCCTTCCCTGTTTTTTTATTTATTTCACTCCTATCTAAAATATTTGTTCTTAAATCCCCCATCTGTCCTTTTAACATTTTTATTATTTTCTGAATCTCAACAGCATTCTCATCAGTTTTCTTTTCATATTTTCTCTTGTTTTTTCATTTAGTTCTTCCCTAATTAACTTTATTATTTGCAATTTTGCTAATTGCTCTTTTCCTATGTTAGGAGGTTTTCTATCTGATCTTTTCTGCATATCTTGGATCCTCTTTTCATCTTTATCAATATCTCTTCAATTTTTCTAAACTTCATACTAATACTTTAGTATACTTTTTCTACCTTTTCATTATTTTGTTGTATTTTCTGATTTATATTTTGCTCCATATCATTTAAGTATCATTGCTTCCCTAGTGTAGGTTCATAAACTTTTCTTCACTTTGCTGCTGCACCTCTTCAATGTTTTGAAATCTCATATCAATGTTTTATTTCTTTTTATTTTCCCATAGTAATTTTTCCATACTCTGCAATTTGGCCTCCGTATTCTGTTGCATATCTTGCAGCTTTAGTTTCAAATCCTCTTGAAAGTTTGAATATATATTTCAGAATTTATTATCCATCTGTTGGAATTTTACATTCATGTTTTTTTTCAACTCTTGTAACCTTTGCATAAGCTTTTCCATTGAGTAATTTTCTTTTTGTATTTCTAGCTGCTCATTAGATTGCTTCTGTTTCTCTAACTATATCTTGCTCCATCCTTTTTGGAAAAGCTCTGGTTATCATTCAAATATTGAATTTAGTTTTATTTTGTATTTTTTATTACAATTTATATATAATAAAAATAATAAATTTAATGGTAATAAACTATTATAAACAGTCTTTAAACCTGCAGAAGTACTTTCAGTTAATTCCTTAAACCGCAAATGCCATTAAATTAAAAAAAAAAAAAGCTGAAGCAAACGTCATCAATTCAAATCCCATGAATCTTGTACTTTAATGTTAGTAGCTTGTCTATTTATTAAATGCATTTTATTCCTATTTATAAAAATTGCCTCCTTAATTTTTCTTTTATTATGGTTTCTCTTTTCATGAAGAATTTTCACACTTTCAAAATCAAATTTATATTTAAATTTATTATTTTAATTATGATAACATTTTTGTTTTAATTAATGAACATTTTATTTATATTACCATTTATATAAATACACTTTTTTTCTATACTATAGAGATATACATCTCAAAATTCAAATTTACCTATATATCATTATTTACAAGATCATATATACTCATCCTTCTCAAAAAATTAAAAGTATATGCACACTAACACATATAGACATACCATCATTTATGTATACATTGACTATAAATCCACATGTATATATATTTTTCACTTTTAAATAATATAATAATCTACTCTCAATCCTGCCTATTATTACTGCATATAAGTTCCATATAAATATTTTTGCTGGTTCTCTCAGAATTTTTATGAGTTATTTAAAAATGGTGAAAAGATAAATATTTTAAAATTTAAATTTTTCGTTTTCATTTGAGTGATAATTTTGTGAATCTTTCCTTTATATCAAACCTAGAGAGAATGTATGAATGAGTAGATGGAAATGAAATATATCCATAAAATTTTAATAAAAGTTATTATGCAGGTATAATCATGAAGTAAATGTTTTGTACACAAAAGGCTACTGTTAACAGACATAAATACATCTTTATTGAGTATATGTATATATTAATTCTAATATTCCCACAGATAAATGATGAATTCATAGTATTATTTCCAGTGGCTTCCATACAATAGCTAAATAGCTGGCATTTCAGTACAATAACATTCATAGATTGAACAGACCAATCCTAGAATAAACATAAGCAAGGAAGACCACATTTTGGCCACTAGAGAAAAGTATACAGCCATTTATTCATATATTAAATTAACTAACCATATATTCTGACAGAAATTGGACAATACAACCAGAGGCTGCTAAGGGAAAGTATAGAAATTTTTAAAATGCCTAAGAGCATAAATGAAAAGTGTGAATTAAATAAAATTAACAATATTTGGAAAAAGCTATTGAAGAATAAAATATTTTTTAAAACTTGTCTACCAATAAAATTTGAAAATGATAAGAAAATAACAAAGGAAAAAATGATTTTAAATCTCACCACACACATACTTATGATTTGAGAAAGAAGAAGCTCTGAGGAAAGTACTTATTATTGTACTGAAATGTCAGATATATATATATAAACTTTAAATTAAATATAGCTCAATGTATGTATAAACAAAAAGAGTAAATCACCCTTCCCCCAAACAATGAATTAAAATCACTCTAAATGATCAAAAACAGACTGAATCTTTTATTCTTCAAGCTCTGATGTTTATAAGCATACCTTTGTCAACATTGGTGGTAATTCAACATGAAATTAATTTATCATCCTGATGGAATATGGCACTAAAGAGTTATTAATGTTAAGTTTACATACTAAGCCTTAATTATTTATTATAATCAATTAATAAAACTGAGATTCTGTTTCTAGTTTAGTATAATTGATTATGAATTTATTTATATGATTGATAGATTAATTTCATTATGAATTACCAACAATATTTACAAAGGTGTGCTTATAAACATCACAACTTCAGGAATAGGTAGATTCATTCTATTCTTCATCCTTTGTTTGACATTTAGAATCTTTTTAATTCATAGCTTGGATGAAGGTGATTTTGTCTCTTTGTTTATATATATATAATCATATAGATTTAATTTTTTAAATGGATGTGAATATATATAGATTTGTGAATAATAATAATAATAATAATAATAATAATGATAATAATAATAATAATAATAATAATAATAATAATAATAATAATAGTAATAATAATAATAATAATAATGTGTGTGTGTTTATGAATATTCAGGCATCCATTTTTTTACATTTATAATTTATTATATAAAATAATTATATATACCCTAATTAAAAACATTTACATTATTATATAATATATTTGATTATTGTTATTATTTTGATATTGTACATTTATATTACTAAACATTTATAATTAGACATTGATATACTGTTTTTGTTTTCATTTAGTCTGTTTGTTGCATGCATGTAATATGTATTGTATCAACCAAAATGTATAGTTAGCAAAACTAATCCTAAGAGCCAGACAATGATTACTAACTCACATGTGCATGTATAATATATATAAAATATTACCACAGAAACTACAAATACCAATGTCATTATCTATAACTCCAAGGCAATCTTTAATTGATTATCATATCTGATTTAACATATTCACTTTTCTTTTATATTCTACTAAGTCAGGAGATACAAGAGACTCGAAGTTACATTATAAATACACTGATTATGGTAAATAACACAGATGCAAAGATAATGAGTAAAGTTAGATTTATTCATATATTAATAATAATAATAAAATTAAATAATAAACGCATTCCATTTGTCAATATAAAAACAATTAGGAGTGCATTGTGTGGGGTTTGAATCCAGGATGGTTTTAAATTATTATATATTTAATGGGGTTTGAACTCATTTACATGAAACAAAATATATAAGAAAAATATTGACATAAACCTTCAGCTTGAGTAATATTGCATGTCTTTAAACAAATTTTTATCAGTTTTATAAATTGCACGACTAGGAATTAAGTACGTAGACTGTATTATTAATTTAGTTTACTGATCATTACTATGTTTATAATTATACACATACTCCAACAGTATATGATGCACTACATATGCAAAACATGGACATCTTAATGTTATCACATCTTTCAATGACCGCTGGATGGACACCGTGATTTTATCCAGGAGTATTTCAATTAATTACTAATTTAAATTCATAATACAGCTGGGTCATGATTCAACATAATATATATATATATAATTCAACTGCATCTACGTATGTATATAATCACTAAATGATCTACAGATCATGTCATTTTCATATTCAAAACATTACTGATCTAATACATCAAACTAAAGAAAGGGACCTTAGATTTATTAATAAAATAACTCATTGAGATGCTAGGCTGTAAGGAATTGTTATCCGGTAAATGAACACTAAACATAAGAAATCTGCAGACTTGCGTTGTCATACAAGGGAACACATCGAGTAACTTATAGAAATATAGCAGGAAATATTCGACTGCTTAAATAACATTTAACGATAAATATAAAAAGAAATATTTAATTGATTATTAAGTGAGAGGCCTGGAATGTAGAGATTTGCATATCTCAAGAGTGAAATAACAGTTTCTTATGTTAACAAAGAGATTGCACGCTACATTCAAACGTAAGTTTACCACGCAATCTGCAGAATTACTTTAATGAGATCAACAATAATTAATGTGTAATTTATCTAGATATCATTTAAATCCAAACAAAGAGTATTGACCCAAAAGCATGCAGTCATTTTGATATTGTTTAAGTGACATTTAAAATACATAGCCCTAAAATAATTTACTAAAGATGAATGTGGTATTTGCTACTGTTGGTAAATGTATTTCATAGCTTAACTCTCGTAAGGATAATGTAAAACTTTTAATAAATCTCTTATGGATTTCCTAAGTTTACATGAGTCTTCTACATATATTTAATTAAATATATGTAGAATTCAATTAATCTGATTTTTACCCTTAACTTAATATTAGAAATGAATAATATAAAAGCACAAAACTATTTTAAATAAAAGAACCATTTGAATAGAAGCAAGAGATAGCGACAATTAAACAATTTATACATTTTAAATAAATTTTAGATAGGCTAAAATGATTGCCAGTTTACTTTATAAATGATATGTATTTGCACATACTTAACCTTACTACTCAATAGTATGTAGATAACATAGATATACACAAATATTGGAATTAATTACAAACTTATTCTAGCATCAAACATAAAATTTTAAGCATATATAAAGTTACAGAAATAAACTCATACCAAAATTAAAACTAAATTTCCGGGAATAAAGTATATATTAAATTACTGACAATCATTCATAATGAGAGACTATGGTAAAAGAGTTCAAATGTCAATTTCCTTTGTGTATGGTGATCTGGAGTGCAAACATAGATATGCTAGTAAGGCTTTTGAGCAAATTCTCTAAGGATAATGTTTTTTTGGGTTTAGGAATCACTTTTTATATAATTTCAAATTGAGCTTTGCAGAGCATTTCTTAGTTTGTAGAACATTGTTTTTTTCACTTATTTTTCAGCAATTTATTGTCCTGGTGAAGCTTTTTTATTTGTAGAATATGGTATCATTAATTCACTTAGCTCACAATCAGGAAGACTGATTATTACAAATATATTTCTAGATAAATTTTGACAAGATGGGACATGTTTCTTATTTCTTTTGCATTGCTAAAGTAGGTATTTTTACACACATGGTAATAAATGACTTTGTCAGCAACATATTTTGTAGACTTCATGCTGGAATGCTATCTCACACTCACTAATGTCTGAGCTGAGCAGATCAGTTGCTCTCTATCCTCTATTCATGGTATTTCTCTTCTGGGAATTTTCTGGCAGAGCTTCAAGCTGCAATAGTTTTTGACAATTTGGTGTAAAGACTTAGAAGACCCATTTTACTAACATTTTATGTGATTTTTAAACAAAAGGTTTCCATATTAATGTAATTTATTTTGCTAATAATGACTTAATTCAGTCATCTATAATTTTACTAACAGCTTTTTTTACTAATGGAGTTTATTCATACATTTCTGGACATCACATTGCTTCAGTAATTCTTGAGTAGTTTTGTAAAATCTTTACTTAAATTATAAACTTTTTACTAGAAAGATACAAAAGAGTATTTTTAAAAGCTTTTAGTTCAAAGTAAAACAAAAGAATATCTCACTTTTAGTTAAAGTAGATATAAATCTTTTGCTACACCCTTTATCAATTCAGTAACAAAATTTTAACTAACTATTTGTGCACTTTAAAATTACCTATAATTATTCTCAGAAAATGTTTCCAACCATAAACAAATGTGATTTTCTTTACACCCATGGTATTTTGAATATACCCATTTTACTTAGCAATGCAAATGAAAAATTATATGGCTAAAATTAAATTTACATATTTAAATTACTTTATGTACTTTCATTTATGCCATGCACACATAAAATATTTAAAATAAATTTTAAAATGATGCAAACATATGTAGGCATACATATATCTAACTTCAATATATATATATTGAAATATTGTTAATAACATGGAAATATCTGTTCTATTTTATTTTAGAAAAATCACAGTCAGATGATATTGACAGTGGCCAATAAAAATAATAAATTGCATCTAAAAGGGGAACCTCTTTTAATTGCAATCTCTTGATATTTATAGAGAGAAAGTGATACAGTAAACATATACCTGTTTAAGAAATAAAAGGTCACATCTTTCTCTACTTTGTTTAACTCTTCCACCAAGAATTGACATAAATTAATAATTTTTAACAGAAGTTATTTTCAAATATTGTTAAGAATGTGGGAATATCTGTTCTATTTTATTTTATAAAAATCTATCAAATGATATATATAATGATGATGAAAATTGCAAACTGTAAACAATTTTTGCATCTAAAAGGAGAACCTATTTTAGATGCAATCTCTTGATATTTATAGAGATAAAGTAATTAATAATTTATAATATTGTATGTTTAGCAGCCTCTAAATCTCAAAAGTGATTGAGACATAACATTAATGGGATATATTTATTAGCCTATAAGCCTTGAAATGAGCAAAGTATAGTTGTAATTAATAAAAATGAACAAATTAATAAATAAAATATTTATTGAAATAAAAAATTTTGATTAATAGATGGATTCATTAATAAATTATAATATATTAATATTTAGAAATAACATACTTTTTTTTTTTACAATTGTTTTACTAAACAATATAAATAGTTCAATGGAATGTGTTAATTGTGTGATATCAGATGAATGTAGTAGATTATAGAAAATAAATTAATATTAATTTTGTAATAATAAAATTATATGTCAAAGTTTTGTATAGTCAACTGAGACATAAAGTAGAAAAATCTTAAAGAGAAATGAATTAGCAGAGATATAATAATTACAAAAAAAGAAATGTATATTTGATTTGAATATAATTTGATATGTTCAACATAGTATGACCGTAGGTAAGATAACCTCCTCTGCAATCATGAAGTGAGCATCTCACTGAATGGAAAGCTTTCTCTCCCATCCTATACCACATCCTCCATTCCACATGGCTCACCTCTGAGTGCCCTGTTTTTCATCACTTACCTCAACCCTCTGCTTCTTCAAATTGAGAGATCTCTTCTTGGCATTCATATCCTAATTTTAAATACTTCAATTCATCATATCACCTATATGGATGACTTGGCCATTTTCCTTCCATCAAAAAAATTAATTCCCAGACTTTTATCAATACTTAAAGAATTCTCTGATCAATCCAGCCTCCAGTTTAATATGGCCAAGTCATCTGCCTGGTATATATCTTTGGGTAAGACCATTCCAGGACCATTTGCAGTGAGGCTTCAGAACTTCTTGGGCTTCCCTGTATTTGAATCCACTTCTGCCATGAGGAGATCTATCCAAGGAAAGCTACTTCAATCCACACAGAGGATCACATCCCCTCTATCCAAAGTTTACATGTCCATGTTCGCCAAGTCCTCTCTTATCAATATACTAATATTCCCTAGAATATCCTATTTCACCCAGTAGTCAATTTTACCAAAGTCTTCATCAGGAAGATACACAAGATGTGCACTGATCTGATTAGAGGGGCAAAAAGTGCAACCATAAGCTTGAGAAACCTACAGAAACATAGAAAACTTAATGGATTATCCCTACATTCCATAGATACTTTTATATTTCAACATTCCTACAACTCTTTCTTCAGAATGTATCTGCAGTATCCCAACTACCCACCCTCCAGAGAGGTCACCCCCACAGATAAGCCTCCCCCTATTGGGACTGATTGGCTGGCAACCCTTGCATGTTTTATCTCCAAACATACTATGCTTTTTAACAAATTTTCCTCAATGAAAAACAAGTTCTGGGATGTGTATTACATCCTTAACCCTGGTGTTTCTGCAGGATCAACTCTCCTCAGGCTTAACAACCATCTGCTAATCAAGAAATTTAAACCATGGTTCCTTGAACCCAAATATTTTGATTTCCTGATGAAGATAAATATTAATGTCTTGCCTACTAAACACTTTCTGGGCATCACTAAGGATTCTCACTTGCTCACTATGCCTCAGAGAGAATGAAACTTCTCTTCACCTCCTCTGCCACTGTGTTTCCCTTCACCCCTACAGAGTCTTTATAGCCTCCATGTTAAATAACAATGTCTGCTCTATCGACTCTCATTGACAATATACTATGTGGATTCATCCCGGAGCTACGATTAACAACATTTGTACTGTTCTCACTATGTGTGGTACACAGGTGCTGGCTCACCTTTAATCATGCACTGGAATGTCCACTCAAGCTCTATATTAACAAAATGGAAAAAATTTGAAAAAGGGACCAGAATTTTTCCCCCTCTTACATCTATGATTCTACATGGAGATTATTGATTTGCCCTCCAAAAGCTGATCCCTTTCACTCTTGAATAGAAAGCTCCTACCCTGGAGAGTGATTTGAGGCTGAATGGTCTGCATCCCTTTGTGATGACTCACCTTGTTCTACATAATTATTGCCCAGACCCTGAGTTTTATGGAAGTAACATCCAATATGAAGGGTCAATTTGATCATACAAAGAATGGACAAAGGATTAGATCTATCATTGAACTATATGAGACATGCAAGCATGGTCACCTATCAACAAGATACTATTCTGTACTCGTTCCTTGCTGATATGCTTCATAGTAGTCCTTTTAGCTGGTGTCAAGCAAGATATCAATATTGAATGTTCATCCCCCAGATTATCATGTAATGTATTCTATGTTTAACTGTTATCTTGTGTTGTGACCAAATTTCTGAATAAAAATTCTATATTTTATAAAATAAAATAAAAGATTAATTTGGTGGGGAAAAACAAATCCACTTGATGCAAAAGTAAGGAGCGGTAAAAATGGTAATTATTAATTTAAAAAGTGGATACATTGGAAAGATTGAAAGAATATTTGTTATTTATATAATACAAATAAGACTTTGTCTATATTAATTTAAAAAGCTAGGTTGATAAAAAAACAAAATAGGTTATTATAACAAAGAAAATTGTAAAAGTTTAATTAAAATGAAAAATGGCAAAACACAACTAATTGATGAGATTCCGGTTGGTTTGCTAAAGGCTTTGAGAGAAATAAATTTGAAAGTACTTTTTTAATATTTGAATGTAATCCATCTTTGCCTTATGTCAGTTAGCACACTAGTATAATGACAAACTCAAGTGTTTAAGATTCATACAGAAAAACAATCTTTTGACTTAGAACAATGATTTATCAATATTTATGGTGCAATTGTAAAAAGATCTAATACAATGAATATAAAAATTTTGCAACATTTACCTTAATGTAGTTTGTAGATGAGATATAATTATAAAGAAAAAGCCTTTGAATACAATAAAAATCTTTATATCTTAAGAACAGTTTAGGAAAGGTAAAAAAAATGGACTGAGATATATATATATAGAGAGAGAAATGAAGATTAATATTTGTTTCATTGATTTTGGCAAGGTATTGGACAAAATAAATCTTTTTTTTTAGGGGATATTTTTTAAAGAAAAGTATAGAAAGGGAGAGTCATTATTAAGAAAATTTGAATATAAAATAAAAAATATTGTAAGATTTAATGATATTTACACAGAAAAGAAAAGTTCAAAAAAGATATAAGATGTAAATATATATATATATTGTACCATTAGGGTATATACCACCAGGTATTTCCAAAATATACATTACAATTTTTTTCATTTATACAGAGTCCCTGATTATTAAAATGTCTAATTAATGTCTCTCTAATCTCCACATTATTTAATCTGCATTTCATTATAAAGTGATAATATATTCTTAATAAGTGTAAAGATAAAAGTAGAAAATAATAATGATTTAATATAATCTATTTCATCTTAAAGAAACACATACTATTTATTTATTAATTTCATTTCAAAATATCACTCAATTTTAAAAGAAATAATTTTCTCTATAATAGAAATTCAAAACATTTTAAATCACAAGAGTAAAAAGCCATAACTTAAGTCTATTGTATAAAACATCTATTTTATGCATATGCACTTCATAAACTTAATAAAGAAATATATGTGTATTAATGCAATTACATATATGTGTACTTATCAATAATATTTGAATTAGTTTCATTATAACAATAATTACTTATTAAATGTTTATAACAAATAATCCCATGAGCAAATAAAATATAATAGTGATGAACTTTGGATATCACTTGACAACAATGAGATTACTAAAAGTACAAAGATTTTTATTTTTCGCTCTTTTAGAAAAATATATATTGTTTTATATATAGATATTACCTATTTCAAAAAAGAGTCTCATAATGATAAAGATGTTTGTATTATAAGGAAGAGCAAAAGATGCATTTTTTCAAAACTTATATGTAAAAGAAAATCTAGAAAAGTATAACTAAGAGAGAAGTTTACATCTGCTTTGAATGACAACTTTTAAGTGCAAATCATGGATTAATAACAGCTGGAAATCTCCACTGAAATTCCAAATATATGCAATTAAATTTGTACAGCATATATATGTAAAAGTACCTATTGATGTAGAACATAAAACACCATACATGTAACAATAATAAAATTATCAGTGAAATGAAGCAACATTAGCAATAAAAATTGGGTAAATTTCATGCTGTAAAAAAATTAAAACATCACATATGAATTTCTTAAACATTCATCGTAATGGAATTTTCTTTTTTATTTATATTGCCAAATTCTTTTAATGAAAATTTGTGATATTTATACAAATCTCACTGTCTGACGGTTATACTGTGTCATGGTAGAATATACTTTTATTGTTATTCTAGAAATATATATATGTAATAACAAAGTTGAGCAAATCTTTTTGAAGAAATGTTAAGTAGCTACGATATACCATATATATATATTTATCTGTTGTTGAGAAATTTAAGATGCAAAATACTGAATTATGGAAACTAACTAACCAGAATTAAAATAAAAAATACTAATAAGAGTATCACATAAGGATTTATTAGGAAGAAATTGTGAACAGTAGTTTGATATTAAATCTCTCATGAATCTAGGATAAACCAATATGCACTTGATTTTTTTTTGTTTATGCACATATAGGTGTTGTGTGTTTCATCATTTCATCATCTTTAATTCCTTTCCAATTTTTTTATTTGTTTATATAATAGTTAATAAATATGTAATCTAGTTATAAATAAATGTTTTAGATATTCAAATAATTTGAGAAAAACCTTGATAATTAATCAAAATTACTATTAAATAATTTTATTTTTCATATAATTTATTTAAATTTTCTATTATTTATTACCTTAAATCTGAATAAGTCCTGAGATTTTATAAACTTTATATACTATTTGACAAAAGATAGGAAACATAGATTTTCCTTTGATTTTAAATCTATCT
This sequence comes from Epiperipatus broadwayi, assembly GCA_028023455.1. Classification (NCBI taxonomy): domain Eukaryota; kingdom Metazoa; phylum Onychophora; class Udeonychophora; order Euonychophora; family Peripatidae; genus Epiperipatus; species Epiperipatus broadwayi. The sequence goes on from JAQFVV010006865.1 coordinate 104,072, forward strand.
TTTGTTCAGCATCATAATTAGTTTTACACATTAGATAAGCATCATATATTATGTTTATCAACTTATGTTTTATAGATAGACAACTTCCATATTTTTCCATTCTTTTTTTATTTAATAAATAATTTCATATAAATAAAGATACAATAAAAGACAAATAACCCCCAAGATGCATTTCGTGCTGAACCAGCACGCCAGGTCATCATCTCTTATATACATCTTTATTACATAAAGAGTATTTATGTAGAACAAATTGTCTCATTTTTATTTTCAAGCGTCAATTTACTCCTCTCCTAACATTTACGTTATCAACTTTTTGATGAACACATAATGATTGTTACTAATCATTTATTGAACTAGAGATTTTCTCTAGCATAGGTATAAACTTTAGTCCAAGTTAAAGATTAATATATCTGATTTTCAGCACACACACATGGTTATTTATAGTTCTCTTTCTCCCATGTATAATATCTTTTTAATAGATAGACAACCTCCATATTTCTTCATTCTTTTTTTATTTCATAAATAATTTCATATAAATAAAGATATAATAAAAGACAAATAACCCCCAAGATGCATTTCGTGCTGAATTCATCAGTTGACCCAGGTCATCATCTCTCATATACATCTTTATTACATGAAGAGTATTTATGTAGGGTAAATTATGTTTTATCAAGTGTATTTATAAATTATTATAATTTAATATAAATAAATTACTAATGTTACTGTTCATTCAATGCAATGAATTTTATTTACTTTAATTGGACAAGATATATGAACAAATAATTATATGCAGGTGTGTATAATTCGAATATTATTACTTTTTATGTATTTATTTAGTTCAAATAAAGATCAAAATATCATCTCATGAAATCTTATTTTATTTATATACATATTAGAGCTATCATTCTTATTATTATATATCCGTTTCAAACTTGTAGTCATATGGGTCAAACGACTTAAGGAACCAGATTAGCAGACATTTTTTAAAAATTATTTATCTGATATAAATCTAGGCTCAATTTTGCATTTAATAGAGTTTCTGTTTTTTTGGACGTTTACATAGATACTTCTCCCATTTATATTATTACAATATATATATCAGCCTTGTAATAGCTGAAACACACAGGCTTATATATACCTGTGTCTATATATGTAATATATAGGGTATATGAGCACAGACTTTCATATGACCACCACTCTCCACACTATCTCATAACACTAATACACCAGAACACACATATGTCGAAAAGATAAATAATCACCAATATACATATCTCATGCTAAACCAGCAATCATCAGTTGATCCAGATTACCATCTACACACATATATGCCATAAGTGTTCAGATATATATTAAAATAGCCAAACGTCATACTTTAATGGACAGGCTTATCTCAGGGTGGCCTTTGAACATTCCATCATCAGATTTTCAATTGAGATGGTAATCATCAGATATATGTGTGGAGATGGTAATCTGGACTAACTGATGATTGCTGGTTTAGCATGAGATCCATATATTGGTGATTATTTATCTTTTCGACATATGTGTGTATGGGTGTATCAGTGTTATGAGGTAGTGTGGAGAGTGGTGGGTCATGTGAAAGTCTGTGCTCATATACCCTATATATTACATATCAGTTTTGTTTAATATATGTTCAATGATTATTAAATGAATTTGTTTTGCTAAGAGTCAAACATCAAAGGTTGATTCAAATCATTCAATATCTATCACCATTTTTCTTCATATTCAGAAACAACTCAGCATCAAGAGTACATAGATAGAATGGATATTGCAATATATGCTGGTAGTTATTAGAATCCTCAATATTAAAACAAATCATTGCTACAATTCTAATATACATTAAAGCTTAAGAGAATGTTGATTGCAGAACCAAAGAAAACATAATAAACAAGTCAATTACATTCTATATTCTCAGATAATCAGTTTTGTTGAATTACTAAAGAATTTTTTATGACTATAAAAGCTTTTATATAATTACTCACATGACTACAATGTCTAATTAAACAAGATTAAATAAACTAATAATTATTTTAGTAAGCATAAGCAATTTGCAACAGAGATTTTTGTCTTTAATATTTAGATTGTCACATTTAAAGTTTGGCTTAATAGGACAAACTAATCTCTTTTTATTCAATATGTTGAATATTGACTTCATTATTACTATTATTTCAATTTCAAAACTGGTTTGTAAATTATGACAATGGAAGCAAATTGTTTTGAATTTATTACTTAGCTTTGATAATTATAGAATTGATTTTTGTAATTAATATTGTTTATATTAGAGAAATGATTTGTTTTGTGTATTGAAAAGCCAAAAAAAATAACTTTTTAATTAAATATATATTTAATTAGTTAAATTAAATATACTTAAAGCTGAAGAGAAGTATATTATTTTGGAAAATTCAAATTTATCAATCAATTTGATACATATCAAATCACAAAAAGCTATATATAAGTACATCAATAGTATATGTTAAATTAAATATTAATATAAGCTTATATGGCCTGTAATATTATTTTGGCTGCTTTCAATTCTTTGAAAGCAGGTACTCTAGAAGAGTTTTCAGAACTCCTCTAGGTTCTAATTTTTCAGAAGTCTTATACAATACTCTTGAATAGCAAATGAAACACTAGAATTACTATCACTTGATTCTATTTTATTACTTCTTATTTTAATTTATAATTGATCTTTGGAGAACTAGTAGCATATAATTTGATTTTTATTACATGTTGGAATACTGGTTTTTAATGGCACATTGTTCAATTGAGCATGTATTATGCAAATTCATTATTTATTTACATTATGCTCTAACTGCTTCACCATTAAATGCTTTAATTACATTACACACTAATTATATTGAATCTTAAGTTTAATATTTTATTTATCTTTTATTCATATCCCTGTTGCATGTTACTCATTATTAAATATGCACACAATTTAATAGATGGGCATAGCAGAAAGCAAAAACTTGTTCATGTAATATTTTTGGGTAGGTATCATATTTAGCCATATAATTTAAATTTTTGACTAACAAGTTATAAAAAAAAACCTATGACTCCATGAAATGCATTCATTGTGTTGTAAACTTTAGATCACTTATTTATTATAGGGTAGTGGCAGAGTAGCAGAACCTGGAGCTGACAATTTGTGGACCATTTTTACTCCAATTCTGTCACTTCCTGTACTTGTACTTCTTAACTTCTCTGCAATAAATCATTCAATTTATTTAATTATGGAATAAATAGATAGTTGTGTTTATACTCTGAAAACAATTGTTTGTTATTGTATTTATTGTTTTAAATGAACCGTTTTTATATCTTTTATTTGATAATAATTTTTCATTTAATATCCTGCCTATGATTTGGTGCAATCAAAGAATGGCCAAAAGTTCAGATCCAGTTCTATACTTTCAGCAATCGAATTTTTGATAAACTCCAGAGCCGTATGCCATTGGATTAATTTTTTACCTCCATTTAATTATGTGTTTATTCTTCCATTATATATATCTTGAAAAAAAATATTTTAAGTATATACTTTTTAAATATTTTTATTAGAATAAATAGTTTCGTTTAAACAATAAATATATATATTAAAAATTGTAGATAGCATAAAAACAAGTTCAATCCACAATTACTCCTTAACGTAGGTTTTTTTTTTCAAGTTTTATTATTATTACAAAAAAGTACCCTAATTAACTTTATTATCCTCTGAATATTTGTTTTCGCTGACTTTATATATATATATAATATTAACTGTTCTTAAATATCCATCAGTTAATTGCTTTCTTTACAGAATTCAATGAAGAAGAAATAACATTCTTTTGAGTAGGAATATATCTCGTGTGATTAATGATGCTGCAAATTAAATAGTGTTGTTACGGCTAAATGTACAGATTTAGATTTTTATTTGTGTTTTTATATTTTACAAAGTTAATATATTGCTAAATAAAAAAAATATTTTAATTTAGATCTTTGAATTTTGGCATTTTAATGCGTCAAGCGATTTCTTTTAATTTTTTGTTGTAAATCTTAATTACCAAATATTTATTACCATTTAAATTATCTAATAGATAATTACTTTCTTTGTAAAAATATTTTGTTCAAAGGTTAAAAGTTATAAGTGTAAATATTTAAAAATAAAATTTTTGAATTTATCATAAAATGTTGGCTTTGAGATTAATAAATTACCTTTTCTATGTATTGTAATATAATTTTAAATATTTTTATATACAATAAAATAAAATTAAAAGTAATCTTTTAAAATTCACTATGCCAACACTAATTATATATATATTAATGTAAAAAGAAATACTAAGTTAATATTTAAATATGTTTATTGAAATATTATCACCAAGTATATTTTCGTATTATATTCATGGTTATTTAAATTCCATTAAGTTTTTTTATATTACATTAGTATAATAATTGTTATAATATTAAGGTATATGTGTATATCCATATTAATACATAACTGCCAATATAAGTATATACATTTAATGCATATTATTGAGAAATGACATACTCCACATGTTGGCTATAGTTTAATATTTATTCATATAATTTTTCATCATCACTTTCAAGTAAAATCAAATCACTTCAGGATGAAAGACTCTTCAAATTTAATATAGTTTTTATAATTTTTAATTTCATTTCATTATATCATTACAAAAAACTTTCTTATCTCATCCAACCTTATCACATATGATCTTTATCTAGGTTTTTTACAATCCCTTTGGATCCAGTTTAAGGTTTCAATTGTATATTTATTTTCATTTCTTCTAATAGCATATCTAATCTAATTTTATTTCAGTATCAGATTTTTTCCATGAATGTCAATAATACTGTTTCTTCTCTCATCCACATGTCTTATTTTCAGTTCTATGTTATTACTCAGAATATCCACACTATGTTGTATAGTATAAGGCTTCTGTAATACTCTTCTGTTAAATGTCCAACTTTTAGAACTATATGTAAAAAAAACTAGTAAAACATATATAAACACATAGGTATAGTGCCTTTTAATGTTATGTTTTTAAAACAAAAACAATCCAGCTAAAATTAATTTTATAATTAAATTCACTGATTATCTTAAATATATATTGATAATTTGATTGAGTTATTTGTAATTATTGACTTCATCTAATTCATGACTATCAATCTATTTTTTTATTCTGTGAAAAACATTTAATATTTCTTTAGTCTTTTAAACTTTTATCTTTACCCTACTTTAGGTTTTTATCTGATAATTCTTGTATCATTTTCTTAAGTTCTGCAGCATTATTGGCAAAAATTACCACAATGTTTTCAAAATCTAGTGTAATGATCAGCCTATACATGGTAGATGTTTAAATTATTCACATTTCTTTAATTCATTCGAGCGCCACCTAACATCAAACATCAGGAAATAAACTGTCACACATATATATTTAAATAAGCATTGAAAATATTTTGCTTAACATGATGACTACATAGAACATAAATTATTTCTGTTGAAATGGATATAGAATATATATGCAGACCAGAGAATGTTACATATAATGAAGTTAACACATTATTTAAAACAATAACAGCAATAGTTTAGAAAATATTATAATTTTCAGACAAAATATAATGTTCTTTTTTTTAGTTCACATGCATTGTAGAAAACAATAGTTATTTATAAAATTTCCAAGGTTATTTTGATTAATTTTAAAACACTAATCTTTCAATTAAATATCATGTATACAACTTTCTTTTTTCTATATGATCCAGCATACTTACTGTAGAATAATTCCCTGGCCCTTAATACACCCCAAATATAACCATATATGACTGATCCTCATAAATATAATACATTTATTTATATCATAAGAATTGTAGAATAGGCACACACATATATCTATAATGCCATAATTATAACTAATACACCTTTCTTATGATGGTAATTCTAGACAATGGCCCATTTAGATCCAAATGCCAATTTAACAATGACACAAACTAAATTATGTGAAGTGGTTCTTTGAATTCATTCCCAATTTGCTAGTAATACTCTTTAATTAACTGAGGTAGTCCTTTGATCTGACTCCAAATTTATGGAACAAACTGTGAAAAAATCCACTATATACAGCAGGAATTCTTAGGGAAAAAATTGTTTTTTAGTTTTTCATTTCTTGGAAAAAAACAAAAAAAATCCCAGGAAAAATTTTTAAAATAACTATATTAATACCTCATTATAGAGCCACTCATTACCTCATTATAAAATCCAAAATTGAAATGCCCTTAGTAATTTATATATTTTAATATGAACAGCAATGTGCCTTAACAAAAGATAACATCTTAATAAAAAATAAAATAATATTTATTGCTTTATAAAACAATTAAGCTGTTTGATTATGAAATGCATTTGTGTGAATAATGCACTTCTTTCTAAAAGCCCTGAAAATCCTTTTGTCTGAGTGACTTCTCTGTAATATACTCAGTCATGTGTGTTATGTGTAGTTTAGGTTGGTAGCATTTCATTAATGGATTATTCCAGTGAATTCCAATCCTGATTCTCAGTTCACAGTTGTAGTATAGTAATTGAAAAATGAAGTTAGGTCAGTGCAATTAGCTTTGTAAATTGGTTGTGCTTTCTTGTATTTATAAAGGTAAGTTGTACTATAAGTTTAATTTACATTTAGGTATATTATACATACAATGGGTTTGCTATTTTCCTTTCATTTTGAAGGTGAAAAACCAAAAAATATGTAATACATACTTACATGGTTTAAATATAATAAAAATAAGAAAACAGTTCAATTAGTAAACATCTAACTACAATAAATCATTTAATATCTTATAATATAAAATATGTACATAGTTTAAATAATAATAATAATAATATATATTGAATATATATAAAGAAAGCAACATATAGCAATCCAATAGTTAATTTCTTGGCTATTTTATAATTATTTTAATGTAAGAAATGTAATGTGTAAATCAATATATAACCATTAAATATTAAATTACATTAGCCAATATGTTTATAATTTTAAATTATTACTTATTGGATATTTATTATGATAATTTATTATTTGATTAGAAAGTTAATAATTTTATGTAATTATAAAATTGATAGTTATATGCATCATAATTGATATTTGATTATACTAACTAGAATGATTTAGTTTGTTTAAATTTGAAGTTCATTCATGTAGTCTATATTTAATTTAAATCTTAAGCATCTAATATTTACTCGATTTAAAATGAATTATTAGTAATACAATGCATATTATAGTTAGCTATAATTTAGTGTTTAATGTTTAGACTTTGTTGATTCAAAGATAATCTGTTACAATTTGCTAGTCAGACATTAAATAAGTCATTTATCTATTTTGTATTGTTATGACTTAGAAGCTGTAATTTGTAGAGCCATTTAAAGTGTTGGCTTTTACTTTTTATACAATTTTAATCTGATGCAAGTTGCAAAATATACCAAATATGTTGAATATTGTACATGTTGTTTAATTACAATTTTAGCATTTTAAATACTTTGGACCATTACAATTTGGCACTTTCAATTGAGGGCTTGAACATGAACTAATTGATGGACCTTGCACATCTTGTGCATTTTTATATCATTACAATTTGGCTCCCAAATCTGTGGAAAGTTTAAAGAGAATTTTTTTATATTAAGGTACATAAATCTGTAGGACATAATGAAACTTCTTATCATCATTACTATTTTCATGCCATTACAATATATATTAAATTATATAGTGCTAATAATATATAATAACTGGAATAACAAAATTCAAAGTACTAGTATTTTTAAATAATTTTCTGCACTGTTAAAGTAATCTGTATTATATATAAAAAAAGAAACCAGTTTTATCCACTTGTCCAAGATCTTTGTTAAATGCAAATTAAGTAATATTTTACTAGAGCAAATGTTAAATCAAACAGATGTCTTGACTGCATTATTAAAAATAATGTAATGGTTTTATTGCTGAGATTTGGTGCTGTAAGTCAAAGAACTTAAGTGAGTTCATGGACCTTCACTATTTGCCACTCTACCACTATACTAAACTATGCAGAACACAGCTTCATTCAAATCAATTTATAATTTTAAATAAACATGGCAGAATTAAGTTCTTATCATTTTAATAATTATGTAAACAAACAAAGAAATATTAAATATGTAAAGATTACATTATAAATCAGTAATAATATGTAATTAATGCTTTGATAAAATTTGAAACATTAACTGTTTTAATGTAATACACTTTAGTATCAAAATATACTATCTTCCAAAAAACAATTGAATTTATTTTTATCTTCTTGGAAATATTCTTATATAAATAAATTGATATTTTATTAGAATAAATCTTAAATCAAAGACCCCTTTTCAGTTTCATTTAATTGACTCATAATTTAATTTTTTCTACATCTACAACTGATATATGATACTAATATAAATTTTCATATGCCCTAATTTTATAGAATTTTTTAAATTGAATGGATTACTATATTAGTAAAAATATTCCTAAGTATGTCTGTATTTTGAAAAAATTAATGTAGCTCAAATTTAACTTACATAGTATAAGTTTTATACAATATTTAAGCAATATTTTATACTAGTTGTAATCTAAACATAAGTAATTTTATTTCTCTGGGTTTTTTTTTTTGCAATTTATGGTTATTTTTTTTACTTTTTTAAACAAATATAATTTTTTTGTAAGTAATTTTTACAATTAAAAAAAAATTATTTCATTAAAAAAAAAAACAATCACTTCATCCCACATGGAAATGCTATAAAAGAAAGCAATTTTATTTTTCCATTATTTGTGATCAATGATTATATTTATTTTTATTTTTTATACCAATATTATAATGCTGTATTAACTGAAACACGGGCTTATTATATACCTATGTCTACATATATAATATATAGGGTATATGAACACAAACTTTCACATGATCCATGACCCACTACTCTCCACTCTATCTAATAACACTGATACTCTTAAACACATATATGCTGAAAAGATAAATAATCACCAATAGACGTATTTCATGCTAAACCAGCAATCATCAGTTGATCCAGATTATCATCTCCCACACATATATATTATAAGTGCTCAGATATATATTAAGATAGACAATCGTCATACTTTAATGGAGAGGATTCAATCTACTCCACACTCCAACTCTTCAACCAACCATCCAATTGAAAATCTGATGATGGAATGCTCAAAGGCCATCCTGAGGCCGAGATTCTTGTCACACCCATGTTGACCCAAGGTCAATCTGAACCCCACATGTACAGGACATAATCCATTTAATACATATGCAAGGATGGGCAGACATCTGTCCATTAAAGTATGACGATTGTCTATCTTAATATATATCTGAGCGCTTATAGTATATATGTGTGGTAGATGATAATCTGTACCAACTGATGATTGCTGGTTTAGCATGAAATACCTCTATTGGTGATTATTTATCTTTTCAGCATATATGTGTTTAAGTGTATCAGTGTTATTAGATAGAGTGGAGAGTGGTGGGTCGTGTGAAAGTCTGTGCTCATATACCCTATATATTATATAATGCTGTATTGTAAATAATTCTTATCAAATGTATTTATTATAAAAATGGATCATCTTTTCTTTAAAAAAAAAAGCCATCAACTGATTCCAGTTGAACAGTTTTCATAAAAAAAAATGTAATATTATTTCTCCATTATTTGTGATCTATAATGATATTTCTTTTTACTGTTTTATAAAAGTCAAATGTATTTATTATAAAAATAGAATGTTCTTTTCCTAAAAGAAAGAAATCAACTGATTCCTGTTAGAAAGCTATTCTAAACAAAAGTAATTTTATTTCTAACATTTTTTGCAATTTTATGGTTATATATTTTTATTTTTTTGTACAAACATTATAAACTTATTGTAAATAATATTTATAATAAAAAAAATCGAATTTGGAAATATAATTGTATAAAACAAATACTTTTCTTAAGAGCAGTATCAGATACTGGTTGTAGCTTTTTCATTATAATATCATACGTTAACAAATCAGAATTAATTTCTACTCATTTTAATACTCTTTTAAAGATACAACCAAATATTAAATATGTAAGTATTAAATTATATAGCACTAATAATATGTAACAACTGGATTGACTAACTTGAAAGTACTGGCTTTATTGAAATAATGCCTTCTAATTTTCAAATAACATTCATGGCAAATTAAAAAATAATCCATTTTCATCTGCTTATCCGAGATATGTATATATTACACAATAATTGGCTTATAATTTAAATTAATAAGAAAAAATTAATTTTTATTTATTTTAATAAACTTGTAACCAAATCCCAAATATGTGAATATTAAATTTTACAGCTCTAATAATATACATATATAATTTATATTGCATATATTTTTTATTTTAAAAAATTTACTAGAGAAAAGTGTTCTAAAATTGTAATTATTTTTTATTTTATAAAGTTTATTAATGGTCATTGGGGATTAATTACTATAATATAAAGTAGGGCTTGGAAGTTTTATACATAGCTAAGAATATTCCAAACAAATTGAAGTTTTTTTGTTTAAATAGCGAGTTTATAGACAACCTTGCTAACCATCCAATATTGGCTAAAATCAATTAAATATTTAGCGGTCGTGGTATTAGCTAAATGATGTCAGATAAGATCCGGCAAAAATTTCATTGCTATATAATAATGTAAGGAACTGTGCAAGCAGGAAAAAAACATGAAAATGTTATCCCCTTCACACATACATACACATACATATTGAAGCAGTCGGATTTAAGTTCGATCCTAGCTTCATGATCTTTCATATGTAGCCAACTTCAAACCCTTGTACTAACCTAAAATTTCCGATGCAATGGGGCTTTATACGTTCAGTCCACGCTAGTTTCCTTAAAGAAAAACCATTATAAATGTGTGTTAAAATTAATTCATTTGAGATTTAAACTAATCATTTCTATTAATAAATTCATGTTAGAATTATTCATGAATTTATATATATTATAAATGCGTGGATTGTGCGTGTATATACTTGTAAATATTAAATATATATAAATTGTTCGAAAGTTTCATTGCGTCGGGAATACTTGTTTTTTTTTACTTTTAAATAATTTGTAAAGTTTCGTTGATTAAAAGCCACATTCCTTCGATAAGCTTTAAAATTCTTAAAAACAATAGTAAAGTTTTATTAATTAAAAAAAGATAAGGATTCATTTTTCTAATTAAATTATTTTCAAATCTTAAGAATTCATTTTCAATTAGAGAAGGAATTCAAGCTAATGAGTTTGAAAGCCTTATCGAAGGAATGCATCTAAAAACAACTAGATTAGGAAAGAAGCGCTAGCCTGAAGGCATCAGATACAGTATAAAGAGCCCAGGAAAAGTTTCCAAGCAGCTATTATTCCTCATTAAGAAAAGTCATATATATTTCATTAGAGAAGAAGCCGCCCAGTTAAATTGTGAAGTAAAATAGTGTTTCTACCATGGTGGGGGGGGGGCTTAACTTCAAGAGTCTGACTACGGTTGCTTAAGTCCCCTGAAAATCTTCAATGTGGCTGTAATATAAAAATTCATATACCAATCGTAAGCTGCGTAAACCTTAGAGAAATCCTTCAAAATGTCATTCAAATAATTTTCCAAAATGCGCATCTACGTCTCATCCAACTGGACTCTGCCGTGTGTAATTTAAGGAGCCAACCATGAAGAAATGGTAATATCTTTCTTATATGAACCGCTACTTTCTCACCGGTCTTCGAACTTTATTTTACACTACCTTTAAATTAAGTACTGTTAAAAGCTCTTCTCTTTCCTTAATGTATTAATGCTATTTTAAATTATGTAGTAATTCTCTATCTTAATCTCTAGTCTTTAAATTTAATATTTGTTAACTTTCTCTTTTCTTGATGGTGGTTCATTTATTATATATATATATTTATTGTGTGATTTATTAATGTTGTTTATTTTTTATTATATGCCAATACTAACTTCAACTGATAATAATTCCCTTCGTTGCATTTGTTGTTAAATAATATTATATTTATTTTTACAGTAATTCTTACCACTAAACTATTTTGATACAGTTCTATTAATTATCGAGTTGAATGATTTATACAATTTTTGCTATTTTATTAATGGCTAATAAAAAATTATTAGCTCAATTTTTAACCGATGCTCGGCCACTTTACTAATTTATAATAGTTATTTATTCACGTTAATATATTGTTTCGAAAAGGTTGATAAAGGAATTAATGAATATATATTCTAATTCAAAGTTATACTTTCTATTAATATCAGGAGGGCGTGAGATTTAGGGTATAATTAAAGTATTTTCTAATTGCATTAAATATTTGTTGATTAAAGCACGTTTGACTTTAATTTAACTTGATAGGTCATCACTAGAGCATTGTTATATAAAATGGGTTTATTATTAAAAAGATGATTACCAAGTATCATTTTTCAAACGTTGTGAGGCCATCTCCTGCTTCAAGCTTGTCCTTGGTGATATTACTTTCGTTAAATTACATAGGAAGAAAGTACTTCCTCACTTGCTGTTTATATTTGGACAAGGTTTGCACGACAACCTGGTTTCCTGTTCTATGGATCCTTTGTATAGGGCATCCAAGACTTGTGATACAAGCGCCCTGCTATTTTCTCAAATCACAGACAAGCCATTATTTTTCATATTTATTCTTATAGCTCATAAGTCGTCAGTACCGTTTATTTCTCAGTTCAGGTAAAGCCCGCTCTCATGCTCATAAATCATGATGAATTGATTTTATTAAAGTCGAACAAATTCATATTTATTTATAATTAAATAAGTTTTCTATTAAATATTAAAGTTATGCCTAAATACGTATCTTGCTCTTTGTGAATTGATTTGCAATGTGAAAATAAATCTCACATTCTTTCCTTTAGAATCAGAATAATAATTTCAGTCATAGCCAAATACCTTTATCTACCTTTATTTTCTTGTGGGGGCATAGAATATATTTATCATATAATATTCGTAATAGTATTGGATATAATAAGGACTGCCATTCTTGTTGTAAATATAAATCCGTTTAAAGACTAGAGGTAATCTATATAATCACAATCTAAAAGTGACAAAATTATAATTATTATTAAACATTTTATTAACACATTTGGTTTTTTTTTAACTTTCTTTCTTATTCAAATTATTTTAATATTAATGCTCACTGTCTGTATTGGCAACCCGAACATATATATATATGAGTTGACTTATAAAGATTGTTAGTTATTTTATTATACGTTATTAGAGGTAGATCAGGGGTCTCATTAATCATCATCATCCGTTGAGCTAGTTCCTTGGCGCATAGTCATGTACCGTCGATATATGTCATCCATTGATTGGATCTGAGCTCGTGAGTTGGGTTTGAATTCAGTTTGAACCGCCTGAGTTTGAATCCGACTTTGAGTTTGGGTTTGTTGATGTGTTGGCTTCTTTTCGACCGGTACAATATGTACTCCCACACATCAATATTTTCATTGTTTGAATATTTATTATCCATATTAAACAGCTAAATTATTATGAAACCTGATGAAATTTTTTTTGCACTTAAATGATTTCACAAATATTCAAATGAAAGTTGGAATCAAAAACGTGATATTTCGAAATAAACTAAATACAGTATTTTTTTTTTTTATCTATGTAATAATTTTTAACACTTTAACGCTCATTTTAATTGCACTTATTCTATCCTTTATATGATTATGATGCAGGCTTATGTATTATTTAAAAATAAATGATCTAACCATTATCCTATTACTATTACTGTCAATTAAAAGAAAATGTTTTTAATAAAATTTAACATATTTTAAGTTTAAAATCTTTACCAAAGCCAAATAACAGCATATTCTTATCATTCAATGAAGTACATATGATATATCAACATGAAAGTTCGGACTGTATTCTTTCCTTCTCTACCTTTTCTTCTGGTAATATGATATTTACATAATAGCTTTGATGGTAAAAAATACATTATAGATAAATTATATATAGACTCTTAAGTAACTGCCATTAGCATTTTAAGATCATAAATAAGTTGCATAATCTAATAAAACCCTAAAATAAAATAAGCAAATTAGCTTGAGAAACTACTATTTTTTAATTTTTCAAAAGACACCTTAAGTGACTCCTATTTCTACTTAATGAATAGTAACATCTTAATCCTGCATAAATACTCATCTACATTTGCAATCCCTTTCATTTGAGTGTGATTTTTTATTTAAAATACAGGAATACAGATTTTTATCATTAATAAAAAATGATTAACATTTTTACGGCTATTATATATATATATAAAGTTTTTAAAATATTGGTGTTTAAATATATATATACATTAATTCTTTATTATAAATTGTTACATTTATTTAAAATTGTTAAACCAGTACAAACATTTAAAATCATATGATATTTATCAAATATTTTTGATTAATAGTTTGTAAAAATTTGTCTGGTATTTGATGTGATATAATTTACTTAATATAATTCTTAAAAAATGATTTCCTATACTGAAAAAAGTTTAAATAATGAGAGTCTTTATTGTACTCAATTTCTAATTAAACTATATTCTTATTATTATGAAGACTAGGTTTGGATTTAAATGAATTCCTTATTATTGAAATTTATTTAATCTTCATTAAATACATAAAATTAGCATACTTATACAATTAATAATAATAGTAACAACAACAAAGTAATAAGTTAACAATAAGATGATTTTAAATTCAAATTTCATGAATTGTAGTTTTGCTTATCAGCATTCTTCAATAATAAGTCATTCTAATTTATTATTGAATTCTAAAGTATACAGAAATTAAATCTATTAGAATAAAACTAAATTAGATTATGTCCCAGACACTGTGAATTTAAGAACATGATAACAGCTGATAAATAGTATTGCAAAGCATTAGTCATCTAAGAAGACATGGTATTTGAACACTAATAGTGCAAAGCTAAACTTTGATCCAAAAACTCTTAGTTCTAACATCAGTCTCTCTATCATTATACTGCTTTGTACAGAAAATGGTTAATCAGCATCTTAAACATCATATATAATTTCATTTATGCAAATGAATGTGTAGTCTTATTATTGAAGATAAGTGATAATGGAATTTCAATTAATAGATTTTACTTTATATTATATGATGATGATAATAATAATAATTATGGTAATAATTATAATTGTAATAATAATAATAATAGTTATGATGATGATATCAGTCATGTGGACACAGCAAGAATTATAATTAGTTTGTGAACTTAATTTCATGCACTGCATTTATAGCATTATCTGGATTTTCATTATATTTTGGGTGTATTTATTACCTAAAATATTAGTTTTTTTTTTCTTTTTGTATATTATTTTAAGTTTTACAACATTGTCAAATTTTTTACTAATTTTATTTATAATTTTATTTGTATTTTTATTTGTTTTAATTATATAGACATAAAAACGTGTAATAATAACAACTTAAAACTATATATAAAATTATAAATAAAATTCATAAAAAATTATATAAAAAAAAAACAAAAACATTATAAAAATTTAAGACAATAAATTCACTAAAAATATAATAAAATCCACATAATGGTATAAATGGAGTGTGTAAAATTAAATGCAAAATTTTAAATTAATAATATTAAAACTAATTATGTTGGAAAGGCAAAAAGTTTAATTTTAGAAAATTAAACAATTTAACTATAATAAAAAATCACCAGTTTACTTATATTCAATAAAAACAAAACATGTATTTGAGAGGATAGTATTAAAATGATTCAGTATACAAATGACAAAAGAAAAATCAAAGAAGCAATTCTCATAAATAGTATTAAACCTGTATTAAATAAAGATTTTGATTTAAAAATTGTTTTAATATAAAATAGGAATGAGATTATTTCAAACAATAATACTATAAGAAATGTAAAATAAGTTATTAAAAAAATGAAAAAGTTAAAAAGAGAAAACTACTATACAACATAAAAAAAGCAATTTAAAATTCAAATTTGTGGAGTATTGGATAATAATAAGGTCAGTATTATAGTTAGAAAAGAATTCAAAAAATATTTATAAAAGAAATTTATAATAAAAGTAATTTATAATATTAATTAATAAGTTTAATAATAAATATTAAAATTAATTTTAAAGTTTATTTATTAATACTTAGATTCATAAAAGAGAATAAATAAATAAATAATAAAACATTATACATTTTTAAGGTAGCTATATATACATTTTTTAAGTTAGCTATATTTTTCATAATTTTTATAATATAATTAACTTGATAACTCTCTTGTTTATTAGGAATTGTTGACTATTTTTTTCAGAAAAAGTATAGTTGTTTGAAAGCTTTAAAATGCTGTTTTAACTTTATCATAAGTGGTTTTAACATAAGATTGTTGTATATATAATGTAAATGTTCCCATAATGTTTGTTTTTATTTTTTTTAATTGAAAACAAAATCTAAAGAGATCACTATCTTGTAATCTGCAGATAATATGTAAAGCTTTACTCCATTGTTCTATAACAAAAAAAAATTCCCAGAAGAAATTCACTTTCTTCTTGTCTAGTTTTTACATAAAGATTTTAGAATAAATAAAATATGATTTTTTGCTTGTTTATAAAATATTTTTTGATTATTTTTACACCTTAATTGGTTGGTTATTTTTTAAACAAAAATAACTACACATGTAAACTTTCAGTGTATTCATTTATCTTTTATTTTTACAACAAAATGTATCCCTAATATAGAGGTAGGAAACCATAACTTCTATTACATCGTTATCTGTCAGAATTGATAAGGTGTTAAAATATTTTCAAATATTATAAGTATTATAAAGCAAATATCAGATTTTAAAACAGAATTTAATAGATTTGCCATAAATTTATCTTTATTTGTTCATGTTAAAAAAAAATTAAAATAACTTATTTTTTTCTAAAAGAATGTTTAAACTAACTTAGTTGCTGATATTTATCATAAATTAGTCTGATTTACAAGTCAGTTTTTAAATATTTAAAAAAGTCAAATGTAATTTTTGTAGAATATTATTTGTTTATAAAATTGAATTAAAAAAAAAATCAAATCTAACTTATTAAGTTTTAGTATAAAAGAAAAATTTTATACAGAAATATAAAGTAGAGCATTTTCAAATATTCATTCCAGGTGGAATAAAACAATATCAGATTTCATAAGGATTAATTAAATATTTTATAAAGTTGTAGGACTTACTGCTTTTGACTTTATAATATATATTAGTTATATATAGCATATATTTTGTATATATATATTTCATATACACTGAATATATAATATATATTAGTTATATATAGCATATATTTTGTATATATATATTTCATATACACTGAATATGGAATTTGTATATATAATGTGTATATGTAGTTCAAATAAGATAAATTGGTAAATGATTATTAGTTCTCCTAATTTCAGTTATATTAATGAGCAAGACAAATGGTTGTGATGGATGTTCTATGTGGAGATGTGTTTACCAAACTAACTCCCACATCAAATAAATATTAATGTTATTTTATACTTTAATAATATGTAAAATTTGAAATGAAATTTTTTTAAGAATATTTCAGTATTTGTGTGTGCTACTATCCTTAATATATTTTTAAGTAAATGTTTTCTAATATAATGTTTCTTATTAAAAGAACCAATTAAGGATAAATTGATTTGTGTTTAAACTAAGGCTATCAATTTTAAAAATAATCTTGACTAAGAATTTATCTCAGGGTTATGATCAATTATAATCATTTACATAAAATAAGAAAGATAAATGTATGGATGTGCAATTTATACATTTATCTTAAGATACAATAATGTAAAAGGGAATTTTATGTGCATCATTTTATCCTATATCTTAGTATTTTAGATAGTAGCACTAATAATAATGATGTATTTAATCCAAATAGATTAATGTGTAATCTAACAGCTTAAATATGACCTTTATTTCATAAATATGCAATGACGATGTTTCTTTAATAACTTATAAAAGAGAAGGTTTAAAATTATATAAAATACCTAATAATTATTAATATTTATTCTCTAAGTCTAATCTGAGCTTGGGATATGAAAGTGTTTAATCATACAATGTTGCAAAGACATTAACACTTAATCGGAGTAGGTTGCATATTATTTAAAAGCAAATCCTCAATGTAAATACTGGATGATTATAATAATTATCATCATCATAATAATAAATGTTCTATGCTGTCCTTCCTTAGTTTGTTTCAATAACTAAGCAATTATTAATCAATCTTACTTAATAATATAGGAGACTTTCACTCTTTTAAAAGAAACAAGTGAAATTATTTGCTTAGTACTCATAAATGATATTTAAAACCATATGACTTATTTATTACACTTCAAGATTTTTTACTGAATTTATTTGATTTATTAATTAATCATTAGGAGTAAATCTCTACTAACATAATATAACTCATACCATTAGAATGTCTTATTGCATACTATAACATTTTACAAATTAATACTAACATATAGGAGTGATCCATAAAATATTCATTATAAACCTAGTTATCTAACTAAGAATGAATAATTTCTTATAACATTGATGTTGAAACTAAAAGAACATATAAAACATATAATTTCAATATTGTAACATTTTATATAAATTTAAAAATTATTTACATTAATAATGTAAATCATACATTTAATCATATCCAATCATCATCATCAACCATTATCAATCCACTGCAGGATGAAGGTCTCTCCAAGTTTAATCCATCTTCTCCGATCTTTAGCTTCTCTTCTCCACAACACCCCTGCACATTTTCTTATTTCATCCATCCATCTCACATGTGGTCTCTTTCTGGGTCTTTTACAATCTCTTGAAATCCAGTTTAAAATTTCAATTGTCCATCTATTATTATCTCTTCTAGCAATATGTCCAGCCCAACTCCATTTCAATCTTTTAATTTTTTCAATAAGGTCAGTAACACCTGTTTGTTGTCTTACCCATACATTGCATTTTCGATCTCTTCTTGTTACTCCCAACATACATCTCTCCATACTCCTTTGAGTGGTCTGAAGTCTCTGTATTGCTCTTCTATTAAGTGTCCAAGTCTCAGATCCATAAGTAAGAACTGGTAAAACACATTTGTTAAAAACCATCCTTTTCAAACACATAGGCATATTTCCTTTTAGTATCAAGTTATTTCTACCAAAAGCACTCCAACCAAGTTTAATTCTATGATTAATTTCCTCCATTATGTTTCCATCTGTATTAATAATCTGACCAAGGTATTTGTAACTGTTAACTTCTTCTAATTCTTCATAATCAATCTTTATTTTCATATTTTGAGCAAATCGATTAAACATTACTTTAGTCTTTTTAACATTTATCTTTAGTCCTACTTTTCTACTTTCATCTGCTAACTCCTGCAACATTTCCTGCAGCTCTGAAGCATTATTTGCAAAAACAACTACATCATCTGCAAAATCTAAATGACTTAAATACTCTCCATTTACTTTCACTCCTTTAGTTTCCCATTTTAATCCACAAAATACTTCTTGCAGCACTGCTGTAAAGAGTTTTGGAGATATGGAATCACCTTGTCTTACACCTTTCTCAATGTTGATTTTTCCAGTATCATTATGTAATCTAATTGTTGCTGTTGCATTTTTATAAATATTCTTTAAAATATGACAATATCCTGGATCTATACCTTGATGATCCAATGCTTTAATCACTGAAGAAATGTGTATAGAATCGAATGCCTTTTCATAATCTACAAATCCAAAACATAATGACAACTCATATTCATTTGTCCTTTCTATGACTTCTCTCAATACCTGGATATGATCTATTGTACTAAAACCACTTTTAAATCCAGCTTGTTCTCTTGGTTGGTGGAAATCCAAAGTTCTCTGTAGACGAGTTGTAATTATCTTGGTAAAAATTTTATATAAAACTGATAAAAGGCTGATAGGTCTGTAATTTCTAATATCTTCTTTATCACCTTTTTTAAATATTAATATTATTACTGCATTCTTCCAATCTTCCGGTACATCTTTATCATTTAGACATTTGGTATATAACTTTGCTAAAATTGTTTCTATTTCTTCACCTGCTTTTTTTAATATATCAATTATAATTCCATCATTTCCTGGAGCCTTTCCTTTCTTTATACACTTAATTGCATGTCTCACTTCTTCATTTAAAATTCTGGGCAATTCGGAAGATGTAATAGATATAGGAGGTACTTGTTCCTTATTACTATATAATTCTTGATAAAAATCTTCTACCAATTTCATGATGTCATCTCTCTTTTTAGTAATAATTCCATCTTTTTTTCTTATTGCAGATATAAATTTCCTACCACTACCAAAATGTTGTTTAACATTTTTGAGACTTTTATTTTCTTCTACAGCTTTCCTTGCTATTTCACAGTTATACTTTCTTATATCATTTTCAACTCTTTTCCGTACCATTTTACAAAATTCGAGATATTCAATTCTTTTTAATACATCATTTTTGTATATCTTCATATTCCTTCTTTTCTTCATAAATTCTCTAGTCTCAGTAGAAATTTTATTAGTCAATTGCTGCTTTTTTCTACCAGCTATGTTTGTTGCAGTTTTTAAAGGTGTATCAGTTATTTTCATATTAATTTCATTCAAATCTGTATCATGTTCAAAATCTCCTAACACTTGAAACCTATTTGTAAGTTCTAATTTAAATTCATTAGAATGTTTCTGAAGATTAGGAACATCAACTGTAAATATTGTTTTTCTTAATAATTTTTGTCTCTCTAATTTTACATTAACACGTAACTTACACCTCACTAATCGATGATCACTTCCTGTGTTAAATATATTAAGAACATTACAATATTGAAATATGTATTTTCTGTTAGTCAAAATATAATCCAATTCTGCTGTACCTTCATTTGGATGCTTCCATGTCCATTTCCTTTTAACATTTTTCTAAAAAAATGAATTCATAATATAAAGCTTTTCTTTTTCTGCAAACTCCACAAGTCTATCTCCTCTCTCATTTCTATTACCATAACCAAAATTACCTACAGCAATTTCATCTTTCATTTGTCTACCAATTCTAGCATTAAAGTCTCCTATAACAATTTTAAAATGTTGTTTATTCTGATCAAAAGCCTTTTGTACATCCATATAAAAATCTTCTACTACTTCATCACTATGAGAACTTGTTGGAGCATAAACCTGAATTATCTGCATTTGGTATCTGCTATTAAGTTGTATAACTAATCTTGCCACTCTGTTCGATACACCATCAATCTCCACAATATTGTTCTTCCACTTTTTATTTATAATGAATCCTACTCCACTTGTATTTCCAATATGTGTGCCTTTATAATAGAGTATATGTCCACTTTTTAAATCAATTGTTTCTTCTCCTTTTCTTCTAACTTCACAAAGTCCAATAATGTCCCATTTAATATAAGACAGTTCTTCTTCTAATTCTTGCAATCTTCCTTCACTTGAAAGTGATCTGCAGTTGTAAGTACCTAAATAAAAAGTTGTCATCAAATGTCAGCCTGGGTCCACAATCAGGGGATTCTTAGCACCCTCCGCCTTCGGCCACCAACCGCTGCCTTGGTTGGTGACTTTACAGCCTCCTGGGAATAAGGGCCATGCTTTATTTTTGTCTGTCATAATTGTATATATGTATTGGAAAAATATTTATCATTTACACAAACATTCATTCTGCCTTATCAGGCACTGAGAAGAAAGACCATGGTGTTTCTTGATCTTAAACTCAGAGGTAAAAAGCCAATAAACTCACCATGCTGGCTAATGTGTGTTGATGAGCAGCCCATCCATGTTCGTATACTATATGAATAATCACATAGTAATAACAGCTGCAACGACAAGAACGTATGGAGTGGACATTAAGAATTTGCCCTGCTCGGTTCCTTTAAGGCCTCCAAGAGGAATCAAAGGGTCTCCTTTCAGTTAATAGCAAACTTCTTTCTGCAGCCCATATCCAATATAAAGAATAAAATTAATAAAAGTATTACCTGTACATGCATATAATAATATCTGGAGAACTTCTATATTTTGTATTACATTAATAATAAAAATAATAATAATAACTAGCTCAATAAGAAGCAATTATAATAAAGTTCACAAAGTAATCTATCAGGTTATACTCCAACAGTTATAACAATTAAAATTTATTCTCTTGAAATATTGATATCTATAAAATAATCTAATGTTTTTGAGAATTTATGGAACTTTTTAATAAAAATATCAAAGATGATGTTAAACACAATTAAATTTCCTTCTGTAATTTAATCCTTACTGGAATGTAATATCAGATTAATAAATTTCATTAAGCATATTGTTAATCCAATGTGAGTTATATTTAATACATTAATCCATTTTAAGGCTTCCTGATAAATTATTTTTATTATATTCAATATATGCATTTATAATCCTTAATCCATTAATGATATTAAATATGTGGCATTTATAATTCATAAGTGATATTAACATATTTGAGGTGAATCGTAGTTTACTATACAAAGCAATTTGGTACTTGTGATTTTTGACCCATGTGGCCACCAGAGGCGCTGGTCTGGGTCAACCACAGAAATACTTAACAATAGAGGCCCCAAATGCAGCAATGCAAATTCCAGCCAATAGGTGGCACTGTTCACAATGCGTAAGCACAGGAACATTCCACCAGCTGGCTGGCATGGCCGCAATGCATAAGCCCAGTTAGGTTACATCATCTGCTGCCAGCAACTACCAAGAACCTAGGTGACACTGATTGCTGTAAACACATCTAGCTTATGTGTTGCCTGCTACCAGCACTACCAAGATTCTAGCCCACTATGTGGCACTGTTTCTCCACATTACACACGGAAAAACTATGCAATGCTAGAGTTTATGTACATACTATTTAAAAGATGGATGGCGTATAATGTACAGGTGTGATTAATTAAGAAGCTACAACTACTTAAATATCGTATCAAACTTTATAGTGTCATGTGCTATTTCAGAGTTTTATAAATAGATGTATTTTTAAATTATTTATTTTTAAAAATCGATCTTTTTTTTTTTAATTATTTACTCTAAAAGTGGTTTTTTTTTTAATTAAACAAAATGTAATTTTTATGAAATCACAAGTACCGTTGACCCAGACCAGTGCCTGTGATGGCCACATGGGTCAAAAATCACAAGTACCAGCAATTTAATGCATTTGTAAAGATTATATAACTTTATATCCAAAGGAATGGCATTCAGCACTTCTTTTATTTGAAGTATTTTGTTAATCCATTAGTCTATAGATATTTAATATTTGCTGTTAAATAGTTCAGGTTGTATATATTATAATATGACCAAGCAAATAGGCTATAATCCATAAACATATTAATTCCATATTATAATTAAAATTCAGCATTTCACCAAACAACAAAATTTATGACAGTATATTTCAGTTAAAAATTAATACTTCAAGTTTTCCTTTTAATAATTTATGATGAGATAATCCATAACATTGAGACAAAATATTCACACTTTTTGAAGTGAAAAGTTGTTTCACTATTATTTCAGTACATACAAGTGATTTGATTGAAGTTGATAGATGTAATTTTATAAATATATCAACCATTTACTATTACTTTAAAATAAAAAGACCAGTGATTGAATTGAATTTGTTAGACTGTATTCCATGAGTAAATTGATCAAATTTCCATTATCATTTGACTGCAATAAATGAGATTTTCTTGAAATAATAATCAGTGATAGTTTCTTGTCTATTTGTTGTTGTCTATTCTTTTTCTAGTCTAATGAAAAGATATTTTCACCAAAGCTAAAGGCTAAATGCCTAGACTGGATTAGTTTATTTGAGAATGATGATGAAGACAAATAAAATGGCTATTTTAAAGTTTTAACCTGTTTTGGTTTTGAATGCAATAAAATTTTGTGAACACTATCTGGTTTTTCTAAATATTGATATTTATACCCACCAATTATCTGATATTTGGATTGTGTCATATTTCCCATTATGCATTGGTGTTTCCTTATTTTTCTGGGAAATTTTAGAAAAATTGCCAAGGTTACTATAATGCAAACTATAAAGACTTTGATTTTCAAATAATATGGTAATTTTCATAGAAGCAGTTCAAAGTGAAAAGAAAAAAATACTAATAATAATTTTAAACTTTTCAATTGCTTCACCTTGTTCCAATTTAAACCAATTTTACAATCATTTATTTAAAATAAATAACTTATGAAGTTGAAAGTTCTCAGATGTTTATTTTGATTAACTTTAAATTGATCTCTTTAATAAATTATATTATTAAATAAATATTTTTTTTAAATTAAGCAACAAAATCAATTTTGGCTAAATCTAAAATATATAAACTTTTATGCATGTACACAAAATATAAAAACTATTTGTTCTTTTCTTTAGTTAAAAATGCAATCTTAAATGTAATTATTTCCCTTTAAATATTCTGTGCTGTAATGTCAGATTTATGATTCAATTCTTTTTTTACCAAAATATTTTGTTTTGATTTATCTATTTGTTTATACAATTTGATAGACTTTTTCCCTTATAAGAATAATGATGGAAATACCTGGGATGACATATTTAAATCTTTTATAAAATTATATTTTTTTAAGTATTAATCTGAGAGAATTTTGAACTTGATATTGATTATATTACTTGCTCTTTAATCAATGATAGTGATTAATATATATGCTTAATCATAAAAATAAATCCAATAAAATATGTATAGTTTTTGAGTTATATTAAATATTATTGTAACTGTAAAGTTACAATATATGTATATATATGTGTGTGTGTGACAAGATATAAAATGAAATTGATTAAAATAGGATATAATCTTTAGTTGACCTGTTATATGATAAACTATTTTATTTATTCATGTATTTATATATATAGTAGCTGTAAAGAAGACTGCTGGTCAATCAAAATTATCAGAAGGATTAAGCTAAATAAAAACCATTGTGACAGTGATAAAAAATGGATTTGTTTAATTATTGATTCATTACAAAATGAAGATCTCTCTAAATTTAACCCAATTTCTCTAATATTATTCTTTTTTCATTACTTCATTTATTTATTTCACATGCTATCTCTCTATCTTTAAAACATTTTTAGCACTTAGTTTAAGATTTTAAATGTCCATCATTGTTTCTTTTAATAATACTCCTGCCTTATTTCATAATTTCAATTATTTCAATGATGTTACAAATACCTATTTGTTTTTCATTTATCTATTTCATATTTGATTTATTAACTTTTAGAATTTTTTTTTTTACATTTGATTTATTTTTATTACTGCAAATATGCATTTTTTCATACTTTGATGACTCATCTGAAATATATGTATTCCTTTTTTGTTTAATGTCCAATGTCAGATCCATAGTAGGAAATCATAAAACACATTTATTAAAAAAACCTTCCTTTCCAAAAAACACAGGCATATTTCCTTTTTATTATTAAATTACTTCTACCAAAATTATCCCATTCAGATTTAATTATATTGCTAAGATTCATTATGTTTTTATTTGCATTAATAATCTGATCAAGATCTTTTTAGTTGCTATTTTTTTTTTAATTCAAGATTATCACTTTGTTTTCTGTTTTTGATAAATTCATTTATCTTTAGTCCTACTTTCTTATTTTTATTTGATAACTCCTGCAAGCTTTTCTAAAGCTCTGAGGCATTATTTGCAAAAACAACAACACCATTTGCAAAATCTCAATTCTTAAATATGAATTATGCACTTTCCTTCCATTCATTTTTTATTTTCATCCACAAAGTACTTTTTGTAAAACTGCAGTAAAAGGGTTGGAGATAGGGAATCGTCCTATCATATATTCATTATAATGATATTTTTTAATGTCATTATGCAACCTAATCATTGCTGTTATTTTCTGTTAATTATTCTTCAGAATATGACAATATCCTGATACTATACATTGATGGTTTTAAGTTTTAATCAAATAAATTTTTATACAATTAAATGCATTTTCATATTTTACAAATACCTAGCATAAGAGAAATCCTTATTCACTGGTTTTATGTATAATTTCTTTCAATATTTGAATGTGATCCACTACATCTTGGTTAGTTTGAGTCCAAAGTTTACTATAAATAGCTTATAAATATCTTGTTAAAGATTTTGTATGACTGATAGAAGACTGATAGGTCTATCACTTTTTAATCATTTTTAAAATGTCATTATAACTATTGCATTCTCCTAATCAACTGGCACAACTTACTCAGTTATACATTTGGTAGATAGTTTTGCTAACAATTCTTTTTATTTTTTCATCTGCTTTTTTTAAGATGTCAATTATAATTCTACCATTTCCAGGAGCTTTTTTATTCTTCATAAATTTAATTGCATATCTCATCTATTTATTTAAATTTCTTGACAATTCAGAATATTTTATAAATATAGATTTCTTTACTTGTTTTTTTATTATTATGTAATTATATGTAGAATACTTTCAAACATTTAATGATATAGACTTTCTATTTAGTAATAATTTCAACTTTTTCATATTTGTGAAATAACTCTCCTTCCATTCCTATACTAATATTTGTTTTATATTTTTGAGATTTTTATTATTTTCTATAACTTTCCTTGCCAATTTAAAATATTCTTTTTGTACTACTTTACAGAACTTCATATATTCAGTTTTTCTCAATACATCATTTTTTTAATATTTTCATATTTCTTTTTTTTTCTACATGCATTGTCTGAAATTATTTTAAAATGTATTGCTTTTTTATAAAGTTGTACTATCAATTATTTTCTTATTTGTTTAATTCAAGTATAAACTTTCTTCAAAATTAATTAATATTTAAAAGTATTAGCAAATATAGAAATGTATTTTCATTTATATACATTCTATTGTATTTATACTCTCTATTATAGCTTTTTTGTTGTTGATTAAAATCTTACCATTAAAATCATACAAAATTCTTCTTTAATTAAAATTTGTATTGTCAATGTATTAAAATAGACTAAGGCTTTCACCCTTGCTTGCAGCATCAATATATAACTTCTATGAAAAATACTTACAAGGTTAAAAGTGCTAAATATTTATTTAAAAAGAGTCATTCTGTTTATAGAAATTGAGAAATAAAAATAAAAATTATAGTTTCATTAACATCTTGTTTAAATTTCTCAATTCCATAAGTAATATATATTAAGGCTACAAGCTTAAAATTATGTGCCTAGATGTGACAGTAGGGGCCTTTACAAATGTTAACACAAGATTAAACTTTAAAAGACAAGAGCAGCTGGGCGGTCACTCTTATCTTCGATCTACTTTTTAATTATATAGGTAAAATCTAAAGCATTTTGATTTGAGAGCCTGAAGCTATTAACTACTTCACTGATTAAGTCCACAATTTCTATGCAAGCTAACGTATGTGAAATCTTTTGATTTACAGTGAGTCAGATTCGTAGAGGTCCCTACTGTCACATCTAGGCACATAGTTTTAAGGTTGTAGCCTTATATATTACTTATGTAATGAGTATGCACATAACAAATTATTAATTACAACTTTCAATTCCATAAGATAAATTTTTATTTTACAAGCATTTTTTTTTATTCCTACTGTTAAAATTCAATGTTAAAATTGTATATTTTCAAACAGAAACAAACTACATAATACAATAAAGAAATCTAATGTAATTAAGTAATATGCTTACCAGTATCAAAATATATGAAAGTATAAAAAAAAACTCATAAATGATTATATTACAATTTCAAAACAAAAAAAGTAGTGTTTATTAAAACATTTGCTAATTAAATTTACTGTTCATCTGCTCAATTTATTTGAAAACCTTATATAAAAGACACTGTTATCTATAATCGTTTTTATTTTACATCTGAAAATCTCATGAAAATCTTCACAAACTATGACAATTATAATTTTTTTTAAAAAGTTTGTTGTAATTAGTTTCATATTTTTTATGATGATAATATTTTTAAAAAATATCCATTCATCTATTGTTAATTTGAATATTTTTTATTATTTTAATTTTTTTAAATATATATATAATTATTATCATTGGGAATTTAAGGGATTGAGTTTTGCATTTATCGAGATAAGTTATAATAATAGGTAATTATATAAAAATATATATTATTAGTAATTATACATTGCATTTATAAATAGATATTTGATATTAAAATTTTTACAGAAGGTTAAATGTAAATAATATAATACAAGACTTAATATATTAGTTTTAAATTTGTGTATAGGTGAGAATACATATATATTCAAGTTTGTTTTGTATTAGTGAATCTTTCACTTATAATTCAATCTTATCACAATTATCCATCAGCCCAAAAGTCAGACCAACCTCTCATACTATATATTCATTTGAAACATATACTTTTTCAAATAAGCTATAAGCACATGTTACAATTTAATTTCATGTACACATTATTTTTAAAAATCCTTAAACCTAACTTTTTATAATATGTATTTAAATATGTGTCAACTTTTATCCCATCACACATTACTGAAACATATGATCAAAGACATGTGAAAAAGATAACTGATCCCCAAGGTGTACATTTCCTGCTGAACCAGCACTCATCACTCGGCTCAGATCACAATCTCTTGGTCAGTATATACAGATAGCAAATTTCTATAGTTTAATTGACAGATTTCAAATTATCTGCTTTATAACATTGATATAACTTACATTATAGAAATATATTAATAGCTTTTACTAATTAAGATATATAACTTTAAGTTTGAATTTAAATTGTAAGAAAAATATCAATTATTGTCTAAAATAATTAATATTTTTAGCAATTTATTTAAAAAATAAAATAATTTCAAAACTTAATAATTCATTCTATATGAGATCCTACAACAATGTAGCTGTTTATTTTAAAAATGACAAGTTACTTTTGACACTTTATATTGCTCTTCTATGATTTATCTATATAATTTTTGTAGGTTTTTTAAAATATTAATACGCAAGCTAGTGAATATTGATTTATTTTTTAAAAAATCTAAAGCAGTTATTTTCCAGGCAGTTTGGGAAAAATCAAAGTCTATTTCCATATGTTTAGTTTTGCCTCCATTCTTTAACAGTTTTCATTATTTGTAATCTAGTAACTGTAACATTTGTGAGATGGTTTGAGAAAATTTTTGGAATAATAAAAGATATTAATTTGTTGGGGATTATTATATATTTCTGATTAATTTTACACAATAATGGTCTAATAATTATTTAAGATCAAAAAAATACTTGTATGTTTTGATTTTATTTATATATGGTTTTTTTAAAAAAGAAATTATATATTTGACTGAAATTTTAACAAAAAATAGTATAGCAGTTAAGATAATCATGCTCTGTAACACAGATAATGAAGCATCATCATCTGTCATTATTTGGCATTGTATTAGGAACTTTTGAGATATTCTAAAAATTATAAAGCAATTTTAATATTTGAAAGCTGAATTTTATTGATTTTTCTAAGATTGATATTTATTCATTCACATTTTAAAACTATTTTCCATCAAAAAAATTTCATTGATTTTCTGGAGTCACTCACACTTTTTTCCTGTATTTTGAATGATAAAAATATTTTTTATTCTCATTACTAGTTCATTTTTTCAATATATGTCAAATTTAAATATGATTTTTTAGTATTCTTTTCATTTGTAAACTTAAATTTCTAAGAAATCAAGTTCATTTTATGGAAATGTAATATTAGTAAAGATTTTATACTGAAATCAAAAGTTGAACATTGATAAAAACTATGTCAGGACCAATAATAAAAAATGTCACACTATTGAGAGGTTAAGCTTTAAATTTGTATTGTGAAATATAAAAAAAAACTTATATCTGAACCTTTAATTTAAATTTTATTTCACCATGTTGGTTGTTTTAACACTACAAAACCATTAATATATTTAAATTATATATATATGCTATTTATTGTTAATAAAAATGTTATTAAAATAAATGAAAATCTATTTACAATGTAAAAATAAGCTTTTAAAATAAATTAAAACTTAACTTTTTTTAAACTAGGCATAATGTGAAAGTTGATGTCTAAATGGTTTCAAAATTTTTCTGTTACCCTGATTAGTTCTGATATATATATAAAAACAAAAACTAAAATAAAAACTCACACTCATTAAAAATAAATATTAACTAGTTTAAGGAAATTATTATTATTAAAGGAACATCAATTCACAACAGTACCAGAATGAGCAATGTGGGAGAGACAGCATCATTCCAGTTAGTATCCAGAATAAACAGTAAAAAATTAAACACATAAGTTGAATAAAAAATAGAAAAAGAATAAAATTTGAATTTCTGCATTTGTATTAAAAATCTTTATTAAAGTTTTTATATAGTTTTTGTGGTCATTTGTATGCTGTCCAGTTTTTCATGTGTCATCATCATCATCATTATTATTATTGAATAAAAATGATTCTTCATCAATAATGGTAATTAGATCAAGTGATTTTGATTTATTATTTGAACCAATATAATTTAAAACCCATTGTAGGTATCAAAAATGTTATTTTGGTCCACGATTTTACAATATTTTTATAAGGAACATTGGATTTAATGTTAAAACTGAGAAAATTCATTATGAATTGGATTATAATTGATGATAATGAAATTTTTTTTTATTTAATTATTTTATACTGTATTTGCACATGTATATTTTTGTTAGCTCCATGCATGATTTTTTTACCACAAGGAGATTATATGTTTAATAAATTAAATTAAATTATTATTATTACTACTATTTATTATTACTATTATTATTATTATTAAAGTTATCTTTTCTTTATTGTTTCAAAGGTAAATTTTATTAAAACTCAAAAAGGGTTACATAAGTTACATATAAAAACAGAAGGCCTTAGATACAAGATAATACATGATATTGCATATGAAATAAGGGTTTACAATCTTACATGTGATAGGGTAAAACATAACTTACAGTAATTAAAGAAAGAATGATTATTACATAACAAAAATATGTGTCAACTTAGCTTTAAGTAGAATTTTTAAATGGGATATTGAAAAAATACATGAATGCATATGATAGTATGAGGGAAAACATATATGGGGTATGGGTTTGGAGTTGGTGTTAGATCAATATATGATTGTATATAAATTGGGCCTATTTGATGGGAAGGATTATAGTTTTCATGGTTGTCTTATTATTCATGTGTTACATAAGTTGCATATGAAAAACATGAGTTTTTAGATACAATTTGATACATGAGATTACATATGCAATGAGGGTTTACAATTTTGCTTAGATAAAAAATGTGATTTACAGTAGGTGGAGGAATAATAATTGTTGCTTAAACAAGATACATATTTCAAATTAGCTTTACATAAACTTTACAAAAGCATTATGAGATAAATACATGAAAGCACATGGTGATATTTGTTAATATATTTAGGGAGAGTGAGTGGAGTTAATGTATTGGTATATGGCTGTACATAAATTGTGCTTATTAATTGGTGAGCACTATAGCTGTCAAGGCTAAGCCTTAATTTTCATGTAATTTGCATTAAAGTTCATTTGAGGTAAGTTGAATAAGTGAACCTTGTAAACTTCTTTGAATCAGTGAGTTGATAATGTGGGTGCACTATGTTACTTTCAAGTGGTGCAGTATTTATTCCAGAGTCCACCATGGTATGACAATGGAGATATGAGTTTATGTGTGGTAGGTACTTGAGCTGGTTGAGGTTCCAGAGAGTGGGATGGAAGTGATATAGAGAGCATCTGGAATCTGTGGCTGATATAATGATGAACTTAAAGGAGAAATGTCTTAAAAGATGCAAAATATTCCTTGTGGCATGGTAATAATAACTTTTGATAAACTGTTGTCAGCATATCAGGCATCCACACCATGGGGGTGGGGGTGTAATCTTGTCTTTTCAAGTCTAGGTTTTAAATGTTGTTTGCATTGGTTGTCTTGAAACTTCAAATTGGCTTATTCATTAATGGACTTGAAATATCTTTGCTATTGCTGACATGGAAATTGTTTTTGAGAATGCTGGCATATGTTTTTTCATGAGATAAAGCTGGAAATCTGCTAGAATAGGTTTTTGGGTACCAACCACTTGATCATGCAGTTATATGGCAGCCATTTTATTGTTTTTCATTTTTAATCTGTTTTTTTAGATTTAAATGTATTAAATAATCATAAACTATCACATGACTCTATCATATCATTTCAGCTGACTCTATCACATCATTTCATCTTATATATTGCTGTTTAAGGAATAAACATGCCAGATAATAGTGCTTAACAAATTCCTATCCTATTCAATATTTATAGACTAATTTCAAGCTTATAGCTTTCATCATCTTGGAGTTTGGTACCATAAAAAAGGGGTAAATTACAGTAGCTAGAAGGAAGATGCATTTTTCAAAGTTGTGGTGACTTCTAAGATTCAAATTTCCTTGTTGAAGAAAAACATAAGCTTGAAACTAGTCTAGGGATATTGGTTAAGCAGAATAGGAATGTATATCCTATTATCTGTCACTTTTTATTACAAAAGCTTACATGAAGTTGCATAGAGATAGTTAAAAAGTATTCTGCTAATACTACTAATACTTTAATCATTGCAATTATTTTATTCAGTATGATTTATATTTCATATACATTAAATTTAATTGAATCATGCTAGGAAGGTCAAACATCTATATTGTTAACTTAATTCTCTATAATAGTATATGATTGATTTTGTTAGTAAACATAATATTTAAAAACTAAAATTTAGAAGAGCCTTCTTTATTGGTTTACACAACTTTGAGCAGGTTAGCACAGAGTTATCATGATAAATGCAAAAGTTAAAGATTTTTGTATTGAAGCTCTACAGTTGGTGCTTGAATATCACCAAAAACTTAATGAACAATAACCATTTAAATTTTTTTATTAATAACTTTAATCTTAATATAGTCGTGTATGTAAATAGATTAGTTGTGTTATAGCAAGCTAAAGTATACAATTAGCAAACAACATGACAAGTTTATTAAAAGCATTAGAAGTTAATGTTACCTTGTAAGTATAAATTAGAAATTTAATTGCTGTTACAAACTTTTTAATTATTTAAACATTTCCTCCGATTCTTGTAATATCTTAAGTGAATTCTGTATATAAGCTTAGATAATAGAAAAAAAGTATGGTCTTTTTTATATCCTTACTAGTAATTTAGACCAACATTAGGTAATTTTATTGGATAATTGTACACATTATCATGATATTTATTTAGAATATAAAATGTCAGTTAGTGTAATCATCGTTTTAATATTATATATGTCCATATGCCTGAAAATTTCTGCTCAAAAACAATATATACATATGTGTGTGTAAGTAAATATTTTTGTAATAATGACTGAATATTTCAGCAGCATTTTAAATAAACCTCTTATAGTAATATAAATTTGTAAAGCTTTTTATTGAATACGAGAAAAGGTAAATATGAAACTATATCATTTTCTTTCAAATAATCTATTCATGAGAATAATGTTTTATTAGCAGCACTAAAAGTCCATGTTTCTATATCAAAATATCTGTGAATTTGTACGAGTAGTTGTCTGAATAGATTCTTTTATGTAAAGTTTGTAACAAGTTGTAATGTGATAAGGT
Organism: Epiperipatus broadwayi; assembly: GCA_028023455.1. Lineage (NCBI taxonomy): Eukaryota > Metazoa > Onychophora > Udeonychophora > Euonychophora > Peripatidae > Epiperipatus > Epiperipatus broadwayi. Next base: position 137,799 of record JAQFVV010006865.1, read on the forward strand.
TTGTTTGAAAATAAAAGTTAAATAAAGATTGATTAACAAAAATAGGTTTTTAAAATATAGTGCTCTGAATTTTTTTAAATCATCATCTTATAATGATGACTATTTTTATGTGTGTGTATTATTAATTAAATAACAAACAAATTTATAATATATTTATGTTTTTAATGAAAAATTCAATTAAACCCTTGGTAGATATATGTTTTTGTCAACAAACTTGATGACATCAATTGTTCTGAAAATCTGTTGAGATGATATAGCAATATAATTTCTGCACAATATTCAATATGATCATCATAAAGCATGAATGTAAACTTAGTGGTAATTTAATTAAGGACTTTTTGTCAGTTCACTTTTAATAAACAAATGTTGAGCTTTAATCAGACTTATTTTTAAATAACTTTGATTTCAAGTGAACAGTTTGTAAATAATTAATTAGTTAAACACTATGCAAATATGTAAAGTATTGTCATTATTTTTCTTAGATCTCTATGGAATTTTTATAGTTGTTTAATCAGAAATGCCAGGTGGAAAAATGAACTCTCTTACTATATGTTACTTTCTATCAATAATCTTGATGTTATCAATAGTCCTGAAAATCATTTAAGACTTCATCAAACTTAATGATACAATTTCTATTTAAATTTACTCACAGTACTCAAAATGATCTTAAAATAGGTAGAAGATTTAAAGAAGCTAGAAGGAAAGTGATTACATTTTTTTGTAAACTAGTAATATTGTATATGTAAATAGATAGAGGAATTGAAGAAAACATAAATGAATGGATGATGTATTAGACTATCAGACATGTGAATTATAACTTTCTCACAAGAAAGCTGATTCTACTCAAAGAAAAATTTGTCTTACAATTTGAAAACTTAATGTTATAAGAGATGACCATGAATATTTATAAAAATCATGCAGTGATATAAAGATCCAACCTAGAAATTTCATATACCTTTACAGAGACATTTAATTTTTTTGTTAACAAATATAAATATGATTATATTAAATATTTCTCATTACCATGTATATAATTCTGTTATTTATATGAGAATTAAATGTTTTTGCCATTATGTTACACCATTTGTTTCATTCATTCATTAGCAGTTTTTCATAAATGTTTATTGTCATTTTAAATCAGAAAAAGAGAGAATAACATAGAACCAAATGCTAAAGATGATATAGTGAGCCAATTGGATTCTGCCAAGATGAAGATTTTTTGGAAATGATTGAATTGATTAATTATAAAAACTTAGTTGTTAAACTTCTCATGTTACTATAAAATCATCATTAATATATACCATTGTAGATATATGTTTAGACTGGTGTGGTATAAGCCCACCAGGCATAAAATCTGCAATCTTAGCATAATAAGTTAATGCATGTTGCAAACAAGTCAGGTTAATAAGTAAAGCTTTATTTATATTATTAATTAATGGAAAAATCTGGGAATGTCTTTATATATTGAATGTTTTCATGGTTACATGATGTAAATAAAGTAATTTTTGAATTAAACTGTGTATTATTTTTGCTTATTACCCAATGTTTCAATCGAATAGCATATGCCATTGTGTGTGTATAAAGTTTAGAGGTAACAGACATATTTCTGAAATAAATGACCATGCCATCTGTAAGTAAAAAAAAATCATATAAAAGATTAAATAATTTGATTTTCAAAAAAATCTAATTAAAACTCATTAACGCCCAACTTTTTATATAATTAATTGCTTAATTGAGTGATATGATATCAATAAATCTTATGCATTCATAGTAAGGTAAAATGTATATAAAAGTTTTTTTTTATGTAAGCATTAATATTATCCAGGGATTATAATTAATTTGTTGATTTGTAGTATATTCTTGTGTTGTATATATAAACTATTATAATATTTAGTATTCAAGTGAACAAATAATATGAATGTATTTCAAAGATTTGTATAAACTTGGAGCTAAGTGGGAAAATGAGCAATCATTTATTTGAATTTTTTAATCTGTTGCCTATGTAAGTATGAATAATTAATCTGCTTGCTATTATTATTTAGAGGATTGTTGGGAACTTCCTAATGTCATTTTTAGTACTTTTAATAATTGTTTTGAAATGGTCTCAAATTAAATATATTCCATATGACTATTAAAGTTTTGTATTTGTCTATGATTGGTTGATCTACACAGCCAATCAGATAATCCACTTATATTCCAAATATGCTTTGTGATTAGGTCTTTTTTTAGCTATATTATAATTTGAATCATATTGATTACTGAAAAAATTTACTGTTAATGAATAAAGATTTGTGGAATACAAATTATAATCTTCAAATTTTGTTTCATCATATTGTTATATGATAAGATCAGTTAAACTGAAATGAGTGTATAAACACAATATAGTGCATTAATATTAAATAGCAATATATAACATATAAGATTGTCTCAAACCTAATCACAAACTTGATAAGTGGTATTTTTTTTAGAATATTATCTTGAAATTTGGAGACTGTATATTTTTTCTTTATGTGAATGGTGTATATTTTATTTGCTAATGATGTGATTAAGTAAATTATAATCTGTGAAGAAGACAAAATAATTTGAGATGTCCAATAGCAATAGCAAAAAATTCTTATGATCAAATGATTTTTAAAACTAATAAAAAATAAATATAAATCAGTAGATAGATATTTGATGTTTGATTTCAATTTATTCAGTAACATGTATTCTTTAAAGTCATATAATAACAATTCTCTAGTTGAAAATTGTCGTTTTACAATTACATATTGTAAAGGATCAGATTATTGATAATTTTATGGACCATTATGGTTCTTATATCTTTTATTTTTAGGGGGAAATGTACATACATTTCATATTCTGAATTAGAACATGATATAAGTTAGCATGTTTCAGATGGACAAAGTATTGTAATAGAGATTTTACTTTCATTAAAATAAAATTGCTAATTCTCATTGTCAATTTTTTGATTAAGTAGGATGCACAATTCCAAAGATTTATAATAGTTTAAAATACATTTGGATTTATTTTATAATTAAACCTAATATCTATTATTATGGTTATATTAGTTTAAGTTTTTTTTAAAAAAGAAATTTACACCCCTGTCAATTTTGGACAAGAAATTCAATCTTTTTACATTAAGAATAACAAAAATAAAATGTGTGTAACATGTATTCATTTTGAACAAAACTTACAATTTTTAAATTATGTTTTTACAGTATATCTCTAATTTCAATGACCTATCTCATCAGCATGTGAATTATATTTATATAATTATTATAAGATTTAAATTTGCTTGGAATTCTGGTTTTGATATATATATATTAAAAACTAATAAATTATTTCTTAGAACAATCAGTCATCAAATTCTAATTGGAGAATGGACTAGTTTAACAGCAACTTACTGCTGCACAACTAGGTATATCTTTGAACTCAAAAACTGCTGGAGATTATTTTATTTCATATTTATAATAGCCTGCTTTGATCTCTTCCTTATTCACATTATTTTTATCAATAAGTATGTTGACTTTATTTTTTCTGGATGGTGCTTGTGGTTTGATATCCAATAATTATAATGATGAAAAATATTTATGTGTTATTCCTTTAAAAAGATTATTAACTAAAGTAATAAAAATAAATAAATTTAAGTCTATTACTATACTTACAAATTATTTGATCTCAAATAATTTGTCACATTTTAAAGAATATTTTAACCCAAAACTTCTGTTTATATATTTTATTCTACCTTAATTCAGTTTTCTATGTCAAATGATAGTTCATCAATTCCTGTTCAGAGTTGTAAGCATACTTTTTTAATTCTTGGATTAAATGATTCATCAAATCAATCTGCTGATTATTTGTGAATACCATTTGTTTTCTGCTTTATCATCTACATCACTACTTCTTGTCAAAGTTGACATTGGATTTAATCAGCATTGAGAGTGTTGTCTATAATTTCCAAGTCAGTACATTTTCTATTATAGCAATTACATCATTAAAGATCATTCATCCATGTACATTTTCTTCACTAAAGATATATATGTCTTTAGAAGTAATTCTGCTATAATTTTTATATAAACAAGCAAATAATTAACAGTTTCTTTATTATTTGACATAAATTCTGAAAAATCATATGAAGATTTTCTTTTGATTTCATTTTATATTGCATGACAAACCACAATCTTGCCAGTCATATTTTGTGTTGAACATTTTATGTTATCCCTGTTTTAGCAACAAACCAAAGAATGTCTTTTATGTCAAATTTATTAATAATCTTTTAAATACAAGCACTAGCATTTATTACAACTGATAAACATTTTACGTAAAGAAAAACAATACTTAAACTTAATCTAAGTATTGGAGAGGTTCTAATTTGTGTCTGAATATATTGGTGAAACATTAATCTACATATTAGTTCAGCTTTGGGATGATCTGTAATTATTCAAAGTAAGAAACATTTTGTCATATTTTTGATAATCTTATAAATCTACAGTGCATTTTTACTTGTGAAATAATGATGTTTTGAAACAAATCTATCATCATGTAATAGTAATCCAGCAACCACAAGTTAAGTGTCAGCAGTAACTTTGTTATAGTATGAAAGAATTTGCTTCCAAAAAAATCTGTAATAATATAATTTTTAAAGTGCTATTGAAGAAAACCAACTTTTTAAAGATATTTGATCTTACTGAATACAATTCAGAATGAAGGCTTTAATAATTATTGCTATTTCTTTTTATGTTTTTATTTTATACTTTTAGAATCAGTGTTTTTCTGATTTGAAATATTTTGGATGTTAACATTTTTACAATATCTTCCTACATAATGATTAATACATGTACAATTTGACATATGAATTATATAAAATAAAATTACAGATTACACACGTGCTGATAATATCTTGAATATTAAACTCATTTATGATAGCTTTTACTTAAATAAATTGGCAAAACATATGTCAATGATTATGAGGGTAACTAAGTACAGGCTTTAAAACTCCATCTGTCACTTAAATAGCAAACAATATTATAGAAGGAATTGGTATAAAACCAAGCGAGTTTTCTTAGGATATTGACTGGCAAGTAACATTTATGTCTCCAACAATTCAATAGGAGAAAACAGTGAGTGGTAGAGTTAAGTTTCTCACTGGGTTGGATATCAACTTGGCTTGTTAAAATAGATCAAATAACAAAATAAAAGAGAAATAAATTTCAATCTAAATTGCTGCACCAAAATTTAAAAAGAACTTATGCAACATTAGAATAAATTGTATAGACATTATTGAGCATTATATAAAATGGTTTTAAGAATTAAATATAATAAGAAAAGGATTACAGTATAATTTTAAATAAAAGTTAGATTAATTAACAGTTCACTAATTGATGGCAATGTAGATGTTTTACCTTAGCCAACTTGTTGAGATGATGCAGGTAATCAGTGGATCATGATCAGAGACTGGTTTAAATGGAAACAGGCATTGGTAGAGATTTAAAGTTCACTTACAGGCAACCATCTTCTTTGAACAGTATACATATTTGGCCCACATGTTTCAAGCTTTGGCATAGTGAATGAGAGATGAGATTCCCAGAGGTATGGGAAAGCAAATGGTCACTTCTTTTATCCCAACATTACTTATTTCACCAATTAAACAGACATGAAGTGTGATAGCACTCCGAGATAAGACTTAGAACAAGTATATTAGATGGCCCAAAAATTAGCTATTTATACTTAATGCTACCATTTAAAGAATGCTGCTTTGAGGCAAGATATTTTATCCATTTTGCACATTTCTAGAAACAGGACATGATCTTTTGTTTCAGTTACATTTTTGCTCAGATGTTAATCTGATCAAATTCTTGTCAGCCATTGTTTCAAACTCTGTATACTTGGTTGAGATTTTAAATTGACCTACATTTCTATATATGGTATGGAAAGATCCATCAATTAGCAATGAAAATTTAATTAAAGAATCTTTGATATTTATAACATTTTTTTTTTTACATTTTTTAGAGTGATACAATGCCTCATCAAGATTTCAAGATCTACTGATTGTATTGTGTGACTCTTAAATGTCGATTTTATTTTATATAAATTATTAAAAAAAAATGTTTACAATATATAAGATTATTTATTTATCCTACATATAGATATATACATAAATGAACTAAATATGTTAAAATTTCTTGACAATTTATAAAAGAAAAATAAATGTTTTTTTCATAATTAATTTTCCATAAAATATTTACATTTAATAAAGATCCATTTAAATTCGTATATATATATATGTCATCACCTATTGCTAGATACTGGTGCTAATTACATATAACTTGGGTTCAAACCAGTGTTAGTAGTTATATAATTAGCAACAGGTGAAGCACAAATATGTAGAACCTTATTTACAGCTTCAATATATATATATTAAACTATTGAATCTGTGTTTTTGTGAAGGTTTGTGATTCTTGTGTAGTAATGATCATTAAAATGTAATTAAGTGACTAATTCTAAAATAATTAATCTCCTATGAAAAATTTAATTCCAAATTTTATAACAATTCCAGCCACCTGCAATAACATATTTTATTTCTAAACTTAACATATATGTATAAAGTAAATTTTTTTAACTTTTATTTATTTATTTTTAACAATTTAAATTGCAAAATATTAGCCTTTGTTGTATATAATAATTAAAATTTATTTTTTATAATTATATGCATCACAAATGCTACAATGCATTTTCTATGTAGCTCTAAATAAAATAAATCACACTTAGGAAATACTATATGGTCCAGTAATACAGGCTGTGTTTTCAGAGAAAATGTAAGTTATGTGTAGAAGGTCATATTGACAGAATGAACACAAATACTTTGATTTCATTGACTAAAAAATCCCCCCCCCCCCAGATTTAGTTAGCTAAGAATTTGAGAAATTTTAGCTCTGTGGCACAATTACTGTATCATTGGGGTAAATCACATGTTGAAATATGTGCCTTCATCAATGATAATCAAGTATTATTACTTGTCCAAAGCATATTGTTGTTTACAAGCTAATGCTTGCTCCTAGAGAATAAAACTTTATTCAGAAATAGTTTTTTTATATAAATATAGATAAGTATATGGGATTTGAACTCAGATTTCAAGCACTCTTCAACTATCCACACTATCTCATATAACTGATACACATGACCACACACATGTAGAAAAGATAAATAATCACCAATATCGTATTTTGTGCTAAACCAGCACTCTCCAGATTATCATTTCCCACATATATATAGATATCACCTCCCACACATATATATAATCAGTGCTCGCATTGATTATATATATATATATGTATGTGTGGGAGATGATAATCTGGACCAACATCATGACAAGTTCTGGTTTATACGAATATTGGTGATTCTTTATCTTTTCTACATGTGTTTGGTCATGTGTATCAGTTATATGAGATGGTGTTGAAGGGTGCTTGAAATCTGAGTTCAAATCCCCTATACTTACAATTAAGCTCCAGGTTTGTAAAGAGTACCTGGTTTTCAAATATTTAAATATAGCTAAGCTAACAGATTTTTTAAAGTCATATGACCTATTATAAAATTTGAATCATATGACTACTCTTGCTTAATATTTTAAAGTAAAATAATTAAAGGATAAATTGTTTTATAATTATCTTATAAGTATTTTAAAATTGCTCTTTTTTACTTATCACATAGTAAGTAACAAAAACTACTTAGATGTACAGTATTGTATATATATCTAGGTTTAATTTTATATATCTGTATATGTTTTTCAATTTATATGTATATATTTTACAGCTGTAACATTTTTAGAATACTGGAAACGAAAAAGTGCCAGTCTTGCCCACCACTGGGACTGTCTCGATTTCCAAGAAGAAGAGGTAAACATTTAAAATCTTGATGATTAATTCCAATTTTGAATACATATACTTTTCTTTGTTTTATTTTTTATTTTTTAAGTTTTATTGTGTTTACAGGATCTATCAAAATTATACATATATATTGTAACCTAGAACTGATTGTAAAGTTAAACTAAATAAATAATTATTTATTTTTATACTGCATATATATAATAAAGGTTTTCATGGCCAAAATATGTATTTAATTCATAGTAACTTTTAGGAACCAATGTCTCAATAAAATAACATTTCCCTTCATCTAGATAAAATTGCTATTCCGTGATCATTGCAAAAGTATGGAAAGTTGTTATGAAAAATTATAGCGACTTCACTGTTTTTTATTTAGTTGAAAGCAGCGCCGGCGCTGGGTACTAGGCGCCCGCATGCAAATTTGATTTTGGTGCCCCTGTCAATATGTATGTTTACTAAGGTGACCCGACCGTGTCCCATGGCGTTTTAAAAAAGTCATGATTTTTAGAAAGAATGCACGATGTAATGCTATTTTTGATATCAAAAATAGCATAAAATTGATTGTTAAATTATATATTATTTCATACAAACGGTTTGTATGAAATAATATATAATTTAACACGGCAAATTTAGATTTTTTTTTTTTTTTTAAATTTCATATTTATTATTTGCGTCACTGTCTGTTTTTAACAAACATGATCTAATATATATATATACGCATATACATACATAAGTTCTAATTTATAATACTTTTAGTGTGTGTTTATTTATATATTTGCTAGCAGAAAGTTACTTATAGTTTACTATAAGCAGTACTATATATATATAAACATTACAATATGAAATTTGTAATATAATAAACTTTATGTTTAGTTTATTGTTCATGATAAATAATAGATTTGATTGTTTTATATTTTTAATATTAAGCAGAGCTTGTGTGCAGGCCTGCTTGTGTGTGTCATTTAATAAGATATAATATGACTTCATATGATTTTCAATAATCTACTCTCAATAATTTTTGTAAATAAACATTTGAGAATAATATTCTTCAAATGTGAGTATTTTTGTTAGTAGAGTTTTAATTTCTCAGGGATGACGCCTTCTTTTTCAGATGCTAATCTCTCAGTGATGGCGCCTCCTTCTGCCAGCGCCCGCATGCCTAGCATGCGTTGCATGCCCGCTTCCGCCGGCCCTGGTTGAAAGCAAATATTATTTGCATAAACGTCAATAGTTAAATAAATATTTTAGTACTTTATTGTTTCTGAAAGTTATTATAAAGTTTATATACCAATAACATCCTTAATAACCCGTAATAAATGAATATTTCCGGGAGGAAATTTAAAATCAGACATGAAATAAATAAAAAGATTGAGTCAGATGTGTTTGCACAAACACGTGATTCCATTGTTTCACTTAGTTACTGAAAAATGATCAATAACATGAAATAGTTATCGTAACTAGGTGCTATTTTTAACTTAAGTGATTGAAGATAAGCTATTGCTTAGTTTAGTAGTTATAAGTGTTGTTAATAATTATTAGTGTGTGTATGCATGTGTGGGAGAGACTTTGTACTTTTATTCAGGCTAAATGCAATAGGCAAATGATCATTTTGGTGAGAACTTAGCAATTTAGTCAGAAATTTCATTCGAATATGCTTAAACGAAAAAAAAAATCGATCTAATATAAAATGTAAATATGTAGATATAAGCAAATAACATGTTTATAAGTTGTAGTGATAAAGATAAGAGATTATTAATCTCCTGAATATCACTGAAGCGTTTAATGAAATGTTAAAATCCCAAACATCACTTTAATCTTCAATTAAGCACAAATAATAGTACCAAATTTAAATATCAATCCCAATTGAAGGGAAACATCAATATTATTGTAGGAATAATCCTTGGTAATTCTTCTAATAACATCGTTGATGCTGAGAACGTTTCTTCCCATAATGTAAGTAACATTAATTTTAAAAATTCTTTTAATTACTTAGATAATGCTACAAATCAATCAAAACTGAAATGGGTGATGACTCTTATATGGAGACATCATTTGATGAGGAAATCTCTGCAGAAAACCTTAATAAATAATTTTCGATTTAAATATGCCAGTCATCAATTTCACTAACAACTTTATTTTAAAAAAATAACTCTTTATATTCCAAGCTTATCTAGAATCAAAAAAATTGCAGCCATCAGCCTAAGAAATCTGGAAAAGCATTCTAAGTTCAACGGACTATCTCTACATTCCATTAATAGCTTCTTTATTCAAAAATCTTTCAATACTGTATATAAGCTCAAAACAAATTGTGTTAATGCCATGTTTTTCACCCAAATTGTCCCTACTTGATCGGCCCCCACCAAAAAAGAATGATTGGCTTAGATCTATAATCTCCTCAATTAATAAAAATATACAAATACTGGATCACACATTTACAAAGAAGATCAACACCTGGGAGGCATATAACCTCATCCATATTAATAGCACTCCAAATCCCATTATGCTTAACATTAACAACAATATGATCATCAAAAAAATCGGGTACTGGCATCTACAGCCAAAATATCTGGATTTTATCTTAAAGATTAACTTAGACACTCTACCTACAAACCATTTTCTCTCTTACAGAAAAGGAATTGCAAAAATAAATTCTACTTGCCAGCTATGTCTTAATGCAAATGAAACTGTCAATCATCTGTTTTCACAATGTCAAGCATTTCAAACACACAAGAATACGATCCTTGCAATATCCAAAATGAAGAAGCATACACCATTACTTCTAATAAAGTGAATTCTTCCCACCAATTAGGATGGCTACCTTCTTATTATTTACAATCTGGTCCATCAGATGCAAATTAATATTCAATACTTTGATTACTAACAACTATGAACTTTTCTTATCCTTGATGAGCAAAATTAAAGAAAGAGATAGAAAAATTGCTCCCCCTGACATATTTACAGCCACCTGGAGCCTAATCTCTCTTCCCAACAGGTTTTTGATCTGAAGAAATAACTGCATCATAAGTATTTAAGAAATAATTTATTTATTATTAATAACTTATATTTGTTTTAATAAATGAACTGTTTTTATTGGGGGGGGAATGTTATTTTCTTGATTTTATTTAATATAATATATTCTTGTAGACATAAATGAAAAAATAAATCTTGACATTTTATTTATTTAAAAAAAAAGTATGAATTATCACAGAGTTAACTAGATATAGTACAGTTACTTTTAAATTTGATATCAAACTTATCAGTAGCAAATACATATAAATATTGTTATTAAAAAACAATAATAAAGTAATAACTGAAACACAGGCTTATTATATACCTGTGTCTATATATGTAATATATAGGGTATATTGGTGATTATTTATTTTTTCAACATATATGTGCTTGAGTGTATCAGTGTTATTAGATAGAGTGGAGAATAATAAAGTAAGTTTAGAGCCAAAAAAGTAAATATGTATTTATTAAATAAGAAATAAATATGATGTCAGAAATAAAATATAATAGTAGTGTTCAATAATTGCATGTTAGGAAGCAAATCACCAACTTTTAGTGAAAATCATATTTAAGTGAGTCAGGCTTTATTTCCCCTATAATTGCAAATGTTAACAAAACATTATGTTGCAGCTATTATGTATTAAGTCAACAATAGATGTTTAATATAGATGGATAGATATATTTAAAAATGCCAAGAAATATATAGATTTATAGATAAATAGATAGGCAGGCAGGCAAGCAGGCAAATGTATAAATGGGTGTATGGGTAATAAAAAAGTAGTTAAGTATGTAGATAGTTATATAGAAAAGGTATTGGTAGCTATATCAATAAGTAACTATATAGGAAAGTAGATAGGTATTTAGGTAGGCAGGTAGAAAGATAAACAAATAAACAAGTTGGTAAGTAGGTCAGTCATTTGTTCAGTAAGTAGTTAGATAAGTTGATTGATAGATATGAGATAGCTCAGTAGATAGGTTGATAGATCAGTATAGGTAGATAGCCAGATATGTGACATAACAGTAGATGTGTTGTTAGGTGGTCAATAAATAGAGAGCTATGAAGAATATTAGAAAAGTAGGTTGGTGCTTAGATGAGTATGTGTAGGTAAATGGGTACCAAAATAAGTAAGTAGATTTTGGGTAAATAGTTAGGAATTTAGTGAGATTTGTATGTTGGTTATTCAGTGAGATGTAAGAAAGTAGGTAGATTGGTAGGCATGCAAATGTGTCAGTAGTTATGTCAGCAAACAAATCAATAGATAAAGAAGTAGATAAGTAATAATGTAAATAAGTGGGTAGATGGGTAGCTAAATAAATTGATATTAAGGTAAGTATAGCTAGATATGTAGTTAGATCAGTAGGCAGATTGGTAAATAGGTTGATCAGTAAGTAGGAAGTTCAGATAGGTAAGTAGATTGCTAGGTAGTTTAGGTGTTATATTTGTAGGCAGATAGTTTGGGAGACAAGCAGATAAGTAAATGAGTGAGTGGGTGATAAAAAGATAGACAATATGTATATAAATGAGATAAGAAAATTAATGGCTATGTTATTTAGGTAGCTAGGCAAAAAAAGTAGGTAGGTATTTATATAGGCCAGTAGATATGTAGAAAAGTAAGCGGATAAGCACATTGGCAGGTAGGTCAGTCAGTAAGTCAGCTATTTGTTTGGCAAGTATTTGGGTAGGTAGATTGTTTAGTAGTAGAAAGTAGATCAAAAAATAGGTTGATAGAAGAGTAGACAGAAATTTTATATAACTATTTCAAATTGATATTAATAATTATAATTTTTATAAAACTTCAAAAGATAAATATCTCTCCCAAATATTCTATAACTCATTTGTTTTGTCATGCCATCAAATTTTATTACTTTTAATGGGAAAATATCTTTTTACTATCAACAACACATATATTTCTCATTTTGCTTTTATATGAAGTATTATCTTTATATTTATCCTCTGTTTAACATATAATATAAATACTGCTACATTCATCAGCAACCTTATATTGCCCAGTACATATAATGATCATCGTATAAACAAAACATGTTTTTTCTAAGCTTACCTAACGTATAATAATATATTTGCTTAATACACATATAAAAGCTGAGGTCATGTTCCTCTAATACAAATTTAATATATTAGATGTGCTTTCTTTATTAATGATTAATCAAATAAATAACTAAATCATAAGACCATGACAATAAAATCTATTTACCAATGTATATAAAAATAAAATAAATATATATGCCCAGTTTTATGAAATAAAGTTTATATTACATATTTCAAAATTGATATTTATATGCACGTTTTTTTTCTTACATTTGTCTATGTTTATTTTAGAGACCGTAAATAATATACAAGTATAAATTATCAAATGAGAATGTTTATTTTTAAATATTTATTTTGAAAATTTGCAGATATTCAAATGTGTGTGTATATAAAATCGATGAAAACATTTTTTTTCTATAAGTAAGAATTTTCTAATGTTATTATTTGAATTGAATATTTTAAAAAAAAAAAAAACAATGGTCATTAAATATATGTCAAATGCTATTCATAAATATTACCTGTAAAATTTTTAACAAATTTAACTTTTCCATAAATCATTTTAAAATAAAAAGAACAATAATAAAATAGCATTACCATCTGGATCACATTATTCCAGCGGTCCCCAACCTTATTGCACTTAAGAGCACATTCTATAATACTGGCCAGGTGGTGGGCACCATTTATTTTTCCAATGTAAATTTATAGTTGGATATTGTTAATAATACACATAATGTACAAAAAAATATTTATTTCAAAAATAAAAATTTAACATTTGATTAAAATATAATACAATAATTTATAAGAGATTTTAAAAATTAAATGTATTTGTATCAGATAAATAATTTTTTTATTGTGTGCGGATAGCAGCGGGCACACATAAAATGGGCACACATAAAATGGTCTGCGGGTGCCATGGTGCCCACAGGCATAGGGTTGGGGATCCCTGCCTTATTCTTTTACAAAGTGTTTCAATAAAGTTATTTCCAAACTATGGTGGTTTCTTTTCTTTTGGCCATTTTGCAATCTGATAGTGAAGCATCCAAAGGCATTGCTTGTTGATTAAAATAATTGTTTTCATAAAACAGTTATTAAATAAATTACAAAATGTGTGAGAGAAAAGTATAAATTTTCAGCTGGTCAATTCATTCTTCCAGATCCTTGGAAATCCAGATGAATGAGAGATAAATAAATAAATCTCCTTTTATACTTTTGTTTATAAATTCATTTGTGCATAAGTTCAAATAAACAAATATATACTTATTTTATTTTCAGTTTTGGAGACAAACTTTTTTGTTACTATTAGTTTAAGAATCTAGATGATTTTATCTTAGTTTCCTTTCCACTTTTTTTGCCTAGAACACTATTAAAACCTAGAAAATTTTATTCCCACATTCCAATATAGCATTCCATTAAAGAAAGCTAATTATTGTAAATAAAAATAAAATTTTATTCATTAACATTCTCATACTGCACTAGCACTCTGACTGTTTTAGTTGTTTTTACTGACAGTAAGTTTTACACATTACATTTAATATTATATCATTATTATTTATCAAAATATAATAAATTTGACTGCATTTGCAAGGTAGTTTTGTTTAGAAACAAAGTAAATTTTAAAAAATGACATTTGATTTCTTTAAATATTCATAATATTATATTGTGATCAAAACAAAAACCTCTTTCATTCTACTATCAGGGCGAATTAATTTTTTTTCAGAAACTAATGAAATCATTTTTATTTGACATTTGATTTTAAAATGTGAATGAATAAATATCAATATTTGATAAATCTACCAATTTATGCTTTAAAAGTTTAAATCTTTTAAATATTTTTTACAATATTTCAATTGTATTTCAACATACAGTCACTGATTTGGTATTAAACACCTTTCCTGCAATTTAAATTGTTCAAAAATATAGCATTCTAATTTTAACAAAATTAAAGACTGACAAGGGACAAAAAACCAATCAAGGTGGGGTTTAAACAGGCAAAACTCTCCATACAGTTATGTGCTGGCATAGGAGATGGTGATCATGTGATGTTTTAAGGTGGGGTTTAAAAGTGATTCATGTTGCTGAATTTTCAGATATCTAATATACTGAGAATTTTTTTAGAATTAAAATATTTTGAATAATATATATATATATAGATAGATAATTCATCATCGTCATCATCAACCATTATCAATCCACTGCAAAATGAAGGTCTCTCCAAGTTCAATCCATCTTTCCCTATCTTTAGCTTCTCTTCTCCACATCACCCATGCACACTTTCTTATTTCATCCATCCATCTCACATGTGGTGTCTTTCTGGGTCTTTTACAATCTCTTGGAATCCAGTTTAAAATTTCAATTGTTTATCTATTATCATCTCTTCTAACAATATATCCAGCCCAACTCCACTTCAGTCTTTTAATTTTTTCAATGAGGTCAGTAACACCTGTTTGTTCTCTTACCCATACATTGTGTTTTCGATCCCTTCTTGTTACTCCCAACATGCATCTCTCCATACTTCTTTGAGTAGTCTGAAGTCTCTGTATTGCTCTTCTATTAAGTGTCCAAGTCTCAGATCCATAAGTAAGAATTGGCAAAACACATTTATTAAAAACCTTCCTTTTCAAACACATAGGCATATTTCCTTTTAGTATCAAGTTATTTCTACCAAAAGCACTCCAACCAAGTTTAATTCTATGATTAATTTCATCCATTATATTTCCATCTGTATTAATAATCTGACCAAGGTATTTGTAACTGTTAACTTCTTCTAACTCATCATAATCAATCTTTATTTTCATATTTTGAGAAAATCTATTAAACATTACTTTAGTCTTTTTAACATTTATCTTTAGTCCTACTTTCCTACTTTCATCTGATAACTCCTGCAACATTTCCTGTAGCTCTAAAGCATTATTTGCAAAAACAACTACATCATCTGCAAAATCTAAATGACTTAAATAATCTCCATTTACTTTCACTCCTTTAGCTTCCCATTTTAATCCACAAAATACTTCTTGCAGCACTGCTGTAAAAAGTTTTGGAGATATGGAGTCACCCTGTCTTACACCCTTTTCAATGTTGATTTTCCTACTATCATTATGTAATCTAATTGTTGCTGTTGCATTTTTATAAATATTCTTTAAAATATGACAATATCCTGGATCTACACCTTGATGATTCAATGCTTTAATCACTGAAGAAATGTTTATAGAATCAAATGCCTTTTCATAGTCTACAAATCCTAAGCATAATGGCAACTCATATTCATTTGTCCTTTCTATAATTTCTCTCAATACTTGGATATGATCTACTGTACTAAAACCACTTTTAAATCCAGCTTGTTCTCTTGGTTGGTGGAAATCCAGTGTTTTCTGTAGACGAGTTGTAATTATCTTAGTAAAAATTTTGTATAAAACTGATAAAAGACTGATAGGTCTGTAATTTCTAATATCTTCTTTATCACCTTTTTTAAATATTAATATTAATACTGCATTCTTCCAATCATCTGGTACATCTTTATGATTTAGACATTTGGTATATAACTTTGCTAAAAAAAATTCTATTTCTTCACCTGCTTCTTTTAATATATCAATTATAATTCCATCATTACCTGGAGCCTTCCCTTTCTTCATAAATTTAATTGCATGTCTCATTTCCTTATTCAAAATTCTGGGCAATTCGGAAGATATAATAGGTATAGGAGGCACTTGTTCTTTATTACTATATAATTCTTGATAGAAGTCTTCTACACATTTCATGATGTCATCTCTCTTTTTAGTAATAATGCCATCTTTTTTTCTTATTGCAGATATAAATTTCCTACCAATACCAAAATGTTGTTTTACACTCTTTAGACTTTTATTCTCTTCTACAGCTTTCCTTGCTAGTTCACAATTATACTTTCTTATATCATTTTCAACTCTTTTCTGTACCATTTTACAAAATTTGAGATATTCAATCTTTTTTAATGCATCATTGTTGTATATCCTCATATTCCTTCTTTTCTTCATAAATTCTCTAGTCTCAGTAGAAATTTTATTGGTCAATTGCTGCTTTTTTCTACCAGCTATCTTTGTTGCAGTTTTTAAAAGTGTATTGCTTATTTTCCTATTAATGTCATTCAAATCTGAATCATGTTCAAAATCTACTAATAATTGAAACCGATTTGTAAATTCTAATTTAAATTCATTAGAATGTTTCTGAAGATTAGGAAGATCAACTGTAAATTTTGTTTTCCTTAATAATTTTTGTCTCTCTAGTTTTGCATTAACATGTATCTTACATCTTACTAATCGATGATCACTTCCTGTGTTAAATTTATTAAGAACATTACAATCTTGAAATATGTATTTTCTGTTAGTGAAAATATAATCCAATTCTGCGGTATCTTCATTTGGATGCTTCCATGTCCATTTCCTTTTAACATTTTTCTCAAAAAAAGAATTCATAATATAAAGTTTTCTTTTTTCTGCAAACTCCACAAGTCTATGTCCTCTCTCATTTCTATTACCATAACTAAAATTACCTATAGCACTTTCATCTTTCATTTGTTTACCAATTCTAGCATTAAAGTCTACCATAGCAATTTTAAAATGTTGTTTACTCTGATCAAAAGCCTTTTGTATATCCATATAAAAATCTTCTATAACTTCATCACTATGAGAACTTGTTGGGGCATAAACATGAATTATCTGCATTTGGTATCTGCTATTAAGTTGTAAAACTAATCTTGCCACTCTGTCCGATACACCATCAATCTCAACAATGTTATTCTGCCATTTTTTATTTATAATGAATCGTACTCCACTTGTATCTTCAATATTTGTGCCTTTATAGTAGAATACATGTCCACTTTTTAAATCAATTGTTTTTTCACCTTTTCTTCTAACTTCACAAAGTCCAATAATGTCCCATTTAATATAAGCAGTTCTTCTTCTAACTCTTCTAACTGATACTTAAAACAAATTAGTGATTTTTCTCAATAAGTGACAAATTGACCTCATATAAATGGCTTTGGGGAAAAAATTAAAATAGTTAATTTTTTTTTCTTTAAAATAATAATGAATTAGAATGATTTATTTATTTTTTATTGTTATATATTACCAAGATTAATCCCTAATACTACTGATATATTTTTATAATAAATCGAATAAATAGGATGATGTATGTGTGTACAATTACATTTATTCTATACATCTGATATACTTTCACTTTTCTTACGCCCAGATTTTCTATTCATAATTAAAATAGAATTTACTTTATTATTTCAGCAAGTATTATTTATGTATTTATTATAAAATTATATGAATTAATTATCTCAAAGAAAAACTAATTAAATAGCCAACATTTATTCTGTTTTCTTTCAATTTTTTTATTCTCTCCCTTAATAATAAATTATCTTGAACTAATTGTTATATATATATATATATAAGTAAAGAAGTTTCTTTACATAATGAATAAATTATACTCTTAGCAAAGATATAATAGAATGGATTCACTTATTCTCTAAGTTTTTGATATTTATAAGCTTATTTTTAACAGTATTTATGGAAATTCAAGTGAAGTTAATATGTCAGAAAGAGAATAATATGATATTATCAATATTTAAAAATCATTTATCCAAGAATGGAGGCAAAATTTCACTTTTAATAAACATGTTTTAGTAATCAAACAGAAGTTAATAATTGTAAATATGAAATTAACATAGTTGAATATATTGTGCCCTTATCTATAGGTCATAATAAGGTAGAAAGGTCAATTGCTAAAAAATTTTAAATTTTAAGATATGTTTGTATGATATATAAATAATAGTAGGATAATTAGATTTTATAGTACAATTTAAGGCTGAAAATACATGGTATATAAAAGTGTAATGGATTATTTTAAAGGAACAGTTAAATAAAGCTTAATTATATCCTTGCTTATGGTTGTAAAAGCTGGCCATATAAAATAACACAGCTATAAATAGTTAAAAGTATATTAATAATTCGAGTATGATATTTTAAAACTAATAATTAAATAAATGCTATATGTAGTGTTATAATTATATTTAATAGTCAAAATTAATAGAGTATATTTTAAAATAAACTTTAGGATGGTGAGAATTATATTTAGTTCTACAAGTTTAAATTATTTTCCAAATTTTTTATAAAATATATCAGTTTTGGTAATTTAGACCGAGACTTAAATTAAAAATCATCTGTTAAAGTTAGTAATCGTGACTGTATATTATATACCTTCACACACACGCTTGTTAGAATAATAATAAAGTTTGTGAATTATGGAACTAAATGTAATTGCTATCGATCCGTAAAGTAAAAGTTGAAATATTAAATATTGTTTTAATAATTATTTTAAAGTTTAAATGATTTTGATAAAACTATAATTGAATTTAAAAATACTATTCTAAATAATATTTAAGACATGATGTCATAAATTCTTTATTTTAAAGGGCTTAATCTGTTATAAAACTAAAAATGTGTAAATTTGTTCGCGCTAAAAAGAGTCATTAACCAATCAACGGAGGTATTTAGCAGACAAAATATAAGAATTAGACGAAGCGGGAGAAAGTAATGTGTAAGTGAAGGAGGGAGTAACATATTTTTTTAGCTGGATAAGACCGCAAGCTAGAAAAGTGATATAATTTTAAAATTTGTATTTATTTAAAAGTTTTTTTTTTTTAACATATAATATTTTGACTGCCTTTACATGAAGGGCTAATTTTTAAAAAGTTTTCTTGCCAGTGATTTTATTCAAGTTTAGCCAAAACCTTGCAGTAAAAATGGAAGTACTAAAGGAAAAAATACCTAAAAATATTGCTAAAGGAAAAATATTTGTAAAGTGCATTGATACAGCTTTATTTATGCTCAACCAGAAACTTATAATTGTAACTCAGAGGAATATAATTTGGACGCTATACGGAAAACTTAAAAAAAAAAGTTATTTGCTGTCAGGAAAAATTATGACGCACAAATTTATAAGGCTACTCTAAAGTTTTTTTTATTCTTCTCTATGGGAAAATTAAGATGCTGTATATTATAAAAAATTATGTAAAAGTTATAATGAGTAAAAAGAATGTTTGTCCTTTTTAAAGGAAACATTACAAAGTATATAGTTACCAGAACTTTAAAAGAAAGGAAAATTTACCGAATAATAATATGAAAGAGTCATTATTTTTTTTATGAAAAAAAAAAAGAACAGAAAAACTTTCTCTAAGAGAAATTGGAAAATATAAATCTAATATACTTAATAAAATGGATCCATGGAGACAGAAAAAATTACTGAATATTTAAATCAAAGTACCTAGAAGATGCATCGTAAAAGTCGCACGGGAAAATATTTAGCGGAAAATATTAGAAGAAAATATTTAGAGGTTTTCTTTACGGGATTAATTGATATCATAGTTAATAATTGTATTAAATGTGACAAAAAACCAAGGATTGTCATCTATGAATATTTATTAAACAGAGCAATAATTGTTTTACCTTAAAATTGAACATTAAGTGACTGAAGAAGAAATAATAAACATTTTTTTTTTTAGCTTTAATATGAACGGTTTTCAAGAAAGTTTGATAAAGAAGTACAGTAAATATAGTTTAAATATTTTTTACTAAGTTATTTTAAAATATAAAATGCTATGTGAGATTAGGGAAAACATATAAACATAAATTTAGTAATATTGAGATTTAAATATAATAGCTTGATAAAATTATAGAAATATTGTTTAAAAATAAAGTGTATGTATGTGAGTCTTACATCTACAAGAATCAATGGAATAGTGAAGCCCACAGAATGCGATCGAGAAGATAAAGATCGTTTGGTAATTTTGATATTTATTTGTAATGCATAATGTATTTTTTTTAGATCATCTATTGATTAAGAATGAAGTGTGAAAGTTTAAATTATATGTACACATTTTATACAACATTTTAACATATAATGAGATAGGAGTAATTCGGAATATGCATGCAATAATTTATTTAAAGTATATTAATAATATAATTTGACAGAACAATTGTGTGGTTCTTTTGAACTTTCGTGTGATAAAGTATTCAGATATTTAAGTAGTTTATATATGATTAAATATACGAGGAAAGTAGTAAAAGATTTTCTTATAGAACAGTGGAATAGTTTTAAAATAAATGAATTTTATTATTGTTAGTAATGCAGATATGTATTTGTCGATGTACAGTATAGAAAAATCTTGAGAAATAAGATCGGATAGTGACTTGGAAGTACTAGTGGAGAGGAAACCAAGATGATGTTTTTTTTTTTAAGAAATAGGAAAAATAAAGGATTTGGATCATATTTAGTTTTGTGTGATTTCAGTATAGTTAACTAAGCCCTATAACTGAACACATATAGTTTGGACAGTGTTTTTGCATATCTTTAAACTTTTTGATGTTATAATAAAGCTGAAGAAATAGCTTTAGCATCGTTCCTATAATAGAGGTTGGTAGACAGGTAAAGGTCACTCCTCTATAGTGTCTTTTAATTCACTGTGCCATGATTGTCAAGGTTTATGACGAGTAATATTCTAGTTATATTTTGATCCTATGCATCTATCTTCGCTATCCTTATTTTGTGAATCTGCATCGGTCAGAAAGATATTTTCAAAGAAATAATGAATAAAATAGAACTGAAGATATGTTATCGTTTGTGTAAGAATAGTTTATTTGCTGGAATGTATATAATTGTGAAACTTTAAAATTGAAAGTCCAAAAATATCATAAAGAGAGAAAGAATCATATAATACATTGTAACATTAATTCGGAAATGAATATAAGATTTTTTTGAAAAGAAATCTAAACCAAGTATTTAAAAGTGATAATAAAATTTGAATGAATTTTTTGTTAAAATAATATTTAGAAAATAAGTATTGCATATTTATTAAGAAAATAGTTCAATAAGGTATAATACTTGTGCATGGTATGTTAATAGTTGTAATTATATCATCTGAAGTAAGGCTTGAATGAGAATATTAGGATTAATAAACATCGGATAATGAACAATAAAAACCTAATACCGAATGTAGAACAATGTTTTGACTTTGTAAGATTCCATACAACCAATATAAAACTAGAATTTTATTATTTTGTAGAATTTTACTACGAATGTAAATTTTGTAAAAAATATAATTTTAATAATATTAGGGATGCAAAGTGTTAGTGATAATCATATAAGAAATGCATTTTGTAATAAGCTAACCATAATAATAAATCAAGTAATAATACTGTATTTTCTTAAGTGTTTAAAAAATAAGATTTAACTAGGAAAAGTAATTACTATTTTGATTTCATTTATAAACTAATAAACTAAGTGAGATATGAAAGTAAGGGATATCCAATGTATATAGTGTAAAAATATTGTTAATTTATTTATGTTGTTAATAAACTTTGTTTTAAATTTATTTTAAAGTTTTGTGTCCGCGTTGTTATTTCTCCACATGGATGCATGAAATCACGATACATTTATAATTGAAACAGACATAAAGGTTTTGCACAAAAGGTAAACATAAAAGTGTTATAAGAATTTTGAGAATTTATTGGTATGTTAAAATTAAAAGATCATAATTTTACATTATTTATTGGTCATAAGTCGGTTGCCACAATATTACATTAAATTATATGCTAATGTTGCCACACGTATTCTGGTATCAGATTATTAAATTACTACCACGTACGTATTTATTTATTTCATTTCAGGAAGAAATAAGATTATATTATATTATTATTGTTATTATTATTTTATTATTGTTAGTTGCTGTGTAGTAGATTATGACATAAAATTCCCTTTTCATATTTTGCTACCGTAATTTTAAATCAGAATACAATTTATGAACCTGAGATTTTATTTTATTTATTTTTCTTCATTTTATTTAATGGAGCTAGATTCTTGTTATAAAGAAGATTGAGATATAATTATTATTTTAATCGTAGTGAATAGAGCTCAGAAAGTCGTAAGAATACTATGAGTTAGTTATTTGGTATAGTAAAAAGGGGGAATAGTGTTCTTATGCCATTGAGGTAGTATCGTGTGGATAATATCTCAATGTAGTCTATCTCGTTCCCCGTATTGTCACCCCATGTCTCATGAAAATAGTAAATATTTGTTAATTCAATTTTAAAACTGAACCGTATTTGTAATTTAGAAATTAGAGCTAGTAATCATTTTAATTAATGCTGAATATTTCATTTATTTATTTGTTAACTGAGCTAGAACCCGTAATATTCGTAATAAACAATATATTTTGGGGTGAGGACGCGCGGGGGGAGGTTAGAATATATATATGTAATTTAGCGATTTAACGATTTCCTTATAAGTAATAAAATAACCTATTTTCAAAAGAAAAATATAATACATCTATTTTTTAAACTCCTGATGATTATATATGAGTATGTGCATGTATATAATTACTAATAAATATGTAGAAAACTGAAGTAATAAAGTTTTATCCTTTTTGTCAGATTGCTTTACACATGTCAAACTATTATTTACATCTCCTTACTTCATTCTTGTAGAAATGGAAAATCTGATGAGTAATTGAATAAGATTGTTTACAACTGGTTTCATTTAAAATTTACCTAAATAGAAACACTTATAAGAACTGCTTAATCTAAAAGTGTTGAGAAATATTAGCAGCATTTGGAAAATTTATATATATGTATGTGTGTATGTGTTTATATATATTGAAACAGATACTTTGTTTGATTCAAAATTCTTTTTGTAAATTAATTTTGAAATTTTGTTAATGTAATTTTATATTACATATGTATTTGGATTTGTAGATTATGAAAAGGGATTTGATTCTATAAGCATTTCTTCAGTGATTAAAGCATTGGATCATCAAAGTATAGACCTAGCATATTGTTAAAGTCTGAAAAATATTTATAAAAATGCAACAGCAACAATTAGATTACATAATGATATTAGGAAGGTTAACATTGAGAAGAGTGAAAGACAGGATGACTCCATATCTCCAAAATATTTTACAGCAGTGCTGCAAGAAGTATTTTGTGGATTAAAATTGGAAGATGAAGGAGTAAAAGTAAATGGAGATTATTAAATCATTTAGCTTTTGCAGATGATATAGTTGTTTTTGCAAATAATGCTTTAGAGCTTCAGGAAATGTTGCAAGAGTATGAATGTAAGAAAGTAGGACTAAAGGTAAATGTTAAAAGGACTAAAATAATGTTCAATGTATTTTCTCAAAAGATGAATGTAAAGACTGATTATGATGAGTTATAAGACATTAACAACTACAAATATTTTGGTCAGATGATTACAACAGATGGAAACATAATGGATGAAATTAATCATAGAATTATACTTAATTGGAGTGCTTTTGGTAGAAATAACTTAATATTAAAAATAAATATTCCTATGTGTTTGAAAATAAAAGTTTTTAATAAATGTATTTTACCAGTTCTTACCTATGGAACTGAGACTTGGACACTTAATAGAAGAGCAATACAGAGACTTCAGACCATTCAAAGAAGTATGTAGAGATACATGTTAAGATTAGCAAGAAGAGATTAAAAATGTAATATATGGGTAAGAGAACAAACAGGTGTTATTGACCTCATTGAAAAAATTAAAAGACTGAAGTGGAGTTGGGCTGGACATATTGCTAGAAGAGATGATAATAGATGGACAATTGAAATCTTAAACTGCATTCCAAGATATTTTAAAAGACCCATAAAGAAACCACATATGAGATGGAGGGATAAAATAAGAAAGTGTGCAGGGGTGGTGCAGGGAAGGGAGGCTAGGGATCATAGAAGACAGATTGAACTTTGAGAGACCTTTATTGTGCAGTGGATTAATAATAGTTGACAATGATGATCATAAAAGTGCAGTCACATGTATATACATGCACACACATGCATCAGTAAAATAATTTGGTTATTTAATAAAAGTAATGTAATTTTTTTTTATTAAAAAAACTAAACTTTATAAATAAATTTCTTATCTTTTATGTAAAATTATTTTTAAAACTTTGTAGAGAAATGTTTAACTTCAAAATAAAATTTTAATCAGTTATAATAACAAAATCTAAAAGTTAAGATTGCTCAGATAAGACATGTAATGGAGTTAATTAGTATGGAATGGGAAAATGTTCTATTTTAAGTGATTAAAAACCTGACTCGTTAATTAATTAAATACCTGGCTATTTTGAAATGTTAATCTAGAAAATTCTAAAAAATTTGTGTATAAGAACAATAGACTGAATGTGTATAAAAGTTTCCCAAAATCTATTGTTTCAATTCCTCTATTCATCCATTAGAAGCATTCATTGATTCTTTCATTGATTCATTCTTCCTTTCTCCACTTGTGAAGATCATATTCCAGACACTGAAACTCTTTATTCTGTACAACAAACTGCACTTCTTATCCGTTCTTTTGTCAAAATTATTGATGCTCCAACAACAATTTGTGCAAGCAGTCTGCAATTAGAAAATGAACTGACCAATTTTTTTTAGTGGTGTTTTCTGAATATGTGCAGCCAGGAACTTACAAAAAGCAAACTTTGTGCACCAAGTCTACCTCCAGCCTCCAACTTGTCTTAATTTACAAATTCATAGAAAGCTGACTTCCTAAAAAAGCCATCCTATATTGAAAGCCTCTCAACTAACCCATAACAAAATTACAATGGCAAAATGTACAAAATAGCTACTTCTTCAAAGAATTCAAGGAAAGCAAGAGTGACACAGTTAAGGACTTAGCAATAATATAAACATTCAGTACCTTAAAATAATCCAGATGTTGTTATAAGTATTTTCATTACATATATGTGCATTACTTTTTGTTAACCATATATTAGAATTAAATATATTTTTCTTTATTTTTGCATCTAATACTTAATATCACATATATAAATCATTTATGAATGTTTTACTGATTCTTTTAGAGTGCATCTTAATTTATAATTTATTAACGTTTAAAAAAATGTAGCTATATAAGAAATTTTCTCTTTCACCTTTCATTGGGAGTTTCGACAGTTTTAAATAAAGTCTTAATTTTAGAATAAATATTATTACTGTAGAATAATTTTACCCCCCTTCCTTCCCCTTTTGAATATTCAAAACCTAAATGGTTTTTAAGACAAGAAGACAAGTTAATTAATCAGTAAAATCTTTTAAAGAAATTTTGTAATAATGTTTAAAATTAACTTTTTTAAATCGTATAAATCAATTTATTTTATATATATGTTATTTGATGTTAGATTTTCTAAAACATTTTTAACCTTGTATATAACATGCATTATTCATCTACTTGTGTGTGTGTACCTAAAACAAATTCATACATAGACAACTGTTATTTTATAGGGTTTTTCTTTTATTTCACTAGGATTAGCTAAGTATCTATCCAGTTGATATTATTATTGTATTTCCTCTGGTTGCCTGGATCATCAACTGCCTTCATTGCAATCTATTTATTCTGGTGTGGTCTGGCTTTGGCATAGCCAGTATGCCTGCTTTGTTTCATATTATCACTATAAAATAGCAAATTCTTCATAGCCTCTGACCATAACATTTCAATCAAGCTCATAGTCTTTTAAACCAGGGCTACCAATCATTGAATCATTGATTTGCTTGTTTTTATGGTTAACATAGAAAGAGTTTATCATTCCTCTCTTATATGAAATAGCCCTTCTTATTTTATAATTTTTAGTTGGTTTAAATATTGTTACACATGTGAGTCTTTATCCAGTGAGTGTCCAATGAGATAAATTGAATAATTTTTTATACAACCTATTTTATAAAATTACTGTTAAAAGATTATTTAAATATTATTGAAATAATTGAATTGGGGAGTAATTTAGATGTCAAAGCTACCAACAATACCATACTCTCTTAAGACATCCATAGATACAATATTAATTAATGAATTAATTTTAAGATTTCTTTATTTTTTTTTTAATTGTAATGAACATTATCATTATTGTGATTTTTAAATTTGGCTGTTTGTATATGTGTCTATTTATCAATTGTTTAATAGTTATGAATCTCATACTCTGAGCTGAGCTAGTATCAGGGGCAAGTAATTTATTTTATATTAGGTCTGCTTATCATCATTAGTGAATATTCAGTCACCCCAAATAATGTGATGTGATGTACTGTGGCTTCTTAAACAGAGTCAGGAATCTCTCAGCAAGTATACCCAGAGAAATCTGTTAGTCACATTATTTTTCATTCCCCACTCTAAGTTTTCCCATATTCTGCTCCATCCCATTTCCACAACGTAATCTTGTCAACTTGATGGCCTTTATATCTAAATCCTCTTTATTTTTTCCCAAACCCAACATAAAAACCAATAATCTACTTTCTGTATAATCACTTTTTTCATATTTATTCTTCCACAACTTCATTATATGTAGCCTTTCTGTTTTCAAGCATTTACATTCAATTAACAGATGCCTGATATTTTCTATTCCTTCCTTACACATATTCTCTTATTGCTAATGATCCCATTTGAGCCTTAAAACAATAAAGTACTTTCCTTACTATTATCATATATTAATCTGCACCTAATATTTTGTTTTCTTCTATATATATGTAAACTCTTTTTACTCTCCATACCAGTTCTCCATCTCTCTAACTCCCTATTCTTTATTAATAAATCTATTCTTTTATCCCATTCCTTACCACACACAACAATCCTCCTAACACAATCATCTTATCTTTTGTACAAATATACTGATATAAATTCTTTATTCAAATCTTTTACATACCGCATTACCTTTCTTACCCATCTTGTTATCTGCCCTTTACTCTTAACCCAATTAAATACTATTTTGGCTATTCTTTTATTATCCATAAACTGCAATCTACGAAATATTTTCATTTTACTTTTTGCATCTTTCATATAAAAACTTGACCATCCCATTTCTCTTTGAACTTCCTCTCTTGCTGTCCATACATCTGCAGCCAATGCACGTCTTCCTACTTCCCTTTGTACTTTTTCTAAGTAATCTAATACCCCTTTACTAACACATAATGCATCATTACCCTAAATATCCTAGTGGCGCCCTCAAGTGACAAAGTTCTTAACTTATGTAGGGTGTCTGTGCAATATATAGAATAAAATAGCAATAAAGAGTAGCAAACTCAAAAGTTATAAAGTTTTTTTTATTATAGACAGAGTTTTGCTAATTAACTGAAGTAGACATTTTCAATTTTATGCAAAAAGCAAAGTTATAGTTAGGATCCAAGAAAATGTAATAAATTTTACTTTTCTAGTATTCTTTTTATTTTGTTATATTTTTATTAGAATTACTACTATAGCATTAGGCAGCTTTTATTATGAATTAGAAAAAAAATTGGGTAATATTAAATGGAGCATTGTTAAAATTAATGAAACTAGAAAAAAAATAAAAGAGATAAAGGCACAAATATTTGAAACATATATAGAATGGATTCATTATAATCTAAAAGTGAAGGAATAACATTGTGGAGGTTGATGATATATTAGACAAAGTGCCAAGATTATTTATTCAAATTAATGGAATGTATTAAATTAAAATAATTAAGATTTATGTCCCAATAAGTTCCAATTGTGATGATGGAGTGGGTGATTATAATAAGGATGTGGTAAATCCTTTTGATCAAACCAGATGGTACTTATTTAATGCTAAAATCAGCAAACAGTTGAAAAATGGAAATGTAGGAACATTTGGTTATGATGACAGAAATTACAAAGGATGTAGTATTGTGCAATTCATAGGTGCGGGAATAATGTTTATTATGAATTTTTTTCTTTCGAAAAGTTGCTAAATGGAAATGGACATTGAAGTATCAAAATGAAGTAGAACAGAATTGGATAATAGTTTACTAACAAAAAATATCTATTTTAAGATTGTAATGTTCTTAATAGATTCAACACAGAAAATAATCAATTAGTGAGATGTAAGATATATATTAATACGAAACTAGAGAAGCAGACAATATTAATAATTTCAACATTAACATTTGATATTTCTAACTTTCAGAAACATTTAAATGAAATTAAATCAGAAATTTGATGGCATTTTAGAATGTTAACATATTTTAAGCATAGTTTAAACATAACTAAAATCAATAAGACAATAGCTGATACTCTATTAGAAATTTCAATAAAGACATCTGATACAAAAAAGCAGAAATTTGTCAATATTTTTTTTACTGTGATAAAACAATTTATTAAAAAAAAGTAGTACTTGAAATTTTTTATAAATAATATATTTAAAAAAATTGAATATATAGAGTTTTATAAAATGGTATAAAAAAAGTGAATAATGAAAAAGAAATGTTAGAAGAGAATAAAAGCTTCCAAAGTATAAAATAAAATTTTGGGATTGGAAAGGAAGTTGTTTCAGTAATAAAAAGAAAAGTTGGAATTATTACTAAAAAAATGACATCATGAAATGTGTTGAAGAATTGATAAAGAATTATATAAGAATAAAAAACAAAAAAATAAAATATTTCCTACCAGAATTACACCTTCTAAATTACCAATTATTTTACATAAGAGATAAAATGTGCATCTAAATCTATAAAAAACTCCAAGAACTGATGGAATTATTATTGATATTTTAGAAAAAGTGCATGAAGAATAGAAAAATTATTTTCAAAGCTATATATCAAATATCTATATGATCAAGATGTATCGGATAATTGGAAGAATGTAATAGTTATATTGATATTTAAGAAAGATGATAAAGAAAATATTAGAAATTGCATATATCAGTTTCTATCAATTCTATACAAAATCTCTATCAAGATAATTACAACTTATCTACAGCAATCTTTGGAATTTAGCTAATCAAAATAAGCTGGTTTTAAAATGATTTTAGCACAACAAATAGTATTGACAGAAATTATAGATAGGACCTATGAATACAAATTGTCATTATGTTTTATGGTTTGTCATGTGTTGGGTTCTAAGATTATAGAAAAACATTTCATTTTATGTGCATTTCTATAGTTATTAAGACTTTGAATACTCAAGTTATAGACCCAATGATTAGACTATATAGTGATATTAGGAAGTATTAGCATTGAAAAAGGTGTATGATATGAACATTTGCAGACACAGGAGTTTGATAATGATTAAGGGCAGATGTTCACCCCCATTAACCTCAGTGTGCAGGATGATATCACTGGATGATAGACACTCCAGCTAGAAATATCATCTTTGTAATAGTAATAGAGTTTTGTTGTAATATTTACAAGCATGGGTCTGCACTCCTCATTTCTTCCACAGGGATTGATGATGGCAGTCATTGGGGGCCTGGTTTGTGGGTTCAGGCTGGTGATGATTATTGCCACTACCTGGAAAACCTGCCAGGAGGGTACAGGGTCAAAGTTTTCAGAGCCTTTTCTGCTCTAATGAGCTGCTGCATCCCCCTGATGGATTGTTGTTGGGCAGTGCAGATTTGTGCTCATCCATGTATAGATACACATTAAGCAAAACTATACAACCCTTTATGGATATATTTGTTATCGAGAGTACATGCTTTGTAAACCTGGTCAATAATTGTTTTGCCTTGTAACATTGAACACTTTGTAATCCTCCACGGGTAAGTGTACCCAATAATTTTTTGTAATCTTTTGACTAATAAAGGTTACTTTTGAGAAAAAAAAGGTGTATGATGGAGTGACTCCATATTTTCAAAACTTTTTTACAGTAGTTTCACAAGAAATAATTTGTGGGTTAAAATGGGAAGCTAAGGGAGTAAAAATAAATGGATATTAATTAAGTCATTCATATTTTGCTGATCTATGTGGTTGATTTGCAAATAATATTTCAGAGCTTAAGGGAATGTTATAAAAATTATCATATTAAAATAAAAAAGTAGGGTTAAGATAAATGCTAAAAGAGACTAAAGTAATGTTCATTGGATTTTCTCAGGAGAAAATAAAGATTGATAATCATAAATTAGAAGAAATTAACAACTATAAATTACTAACCAGAAGTATAATAGTAAACAGGCAAAAACTCTCCATATAGTTGTGTCACCTTGTGTTAACCAGAATAATCAATGGATGCCAGAAGGCTTGTACATAAAATCCCTATCTATTGCCTACTCATTCAATATCCCCAGACAGTTTCTGGCTTGTGGCCTTCATCAGTGAGAAGCCTTGGATCTGAGAGCACTGTAACTAGTCTGGGGATATTGGATGAGTAGGCAATAGATAGGGATTTTATGCACAAGCCTTCTGGAATCCATTGATTACTCTGGTTAGCACAAGGTGGCACTACTATATGGAGAGTTTTGCCTGTTTACTAACAGTTATGTGCTAGCATGAGATGGTGATCATGTGATGTTTAGTGGTTTAACAGAAGTATAATAGATTAAATTAATCATAGAAATAAACTTGGTAGAAACAACTGAGTATTAAAAGAAAATATGCTATTTTATTATTGTTAAAAACTGTTCCAGAAAGATATTCAACATTTCTACAGAATTTTATGTGTATATTTGGAATTTTTTTGTTTCCAAATTACAAAAACTTTTAAAACCAACTATATTTATTTTTAGATTATTGGCTTCCAGAAAATAACAATAGGATATAATTTAATTTTCATCAAAAGCATTCAAATATGGGACTCTAATTCACCCTAAAACTAAATCCTAACTTTTGGAATACATTCTTTGAATTTTTTTAATAGCCATAAGCAGAGTAAAATTAATTCTTTATATTAAATATTAATTGTAAATTCATTGATTATTAAATATTAATTGATAAAATAATTATTGATATAATATGAATCCATTATTATATTAGTTTATTTTACTTTTGTAAGTTTACCAATTCAATAAAAAGAAATCTGAGTCGGTCATCCCAAATGTATTCAAGGATCATAGTAACTTACCGATCCCTAGCCTTCAGAAACCTTCAAGATGTTTTAAAACAATTTGAGACAATTTTTGTTAACTTTAATTCTTGCAAACCTCTTTATTTATTTATAGTTTTTGATGAAATCAAATTTTCAGATTGATATATTAAATGGCATTTGTAGTTTAGTGACTTCAGTTGTTTTTGTATATGTAAACCAATAATGAAAAATCTATGAAATTTAAAACAAATCATATAATAGTATATTCACTATTCCATTAAATTAAATAACTTCATGTAACAAGTTTTAAAGCAATTATACCCTTTGTCAAGAACTATACTATAAATGAATAGAACTTTAATCAAAAGTAAATTATATCTGCAAAATAATAGTAAAAAGTTTAAAATAAAAATTTCTTACCATATGGGATAAAAACAGAAATATCCTAGCTAATAATTGTGCTTTGAAGTTTTATTCTCTTTTTATTATTTCTTATAATCATTCACACATAATATATATATATTATACTTTTATATTAAAAGAACTCATTAATCAAGAGATCATGTGCAGATTGATCTATTTCAAATCTAATTAATTATTTCATAAACTATTTTGTAGATTGAATATATAGATACATTATTAAAAACAATAAAATAAACCACTTTAAAAATTAGGATAACCATTTTTCAAATATTTATCTTTTTGTATCAAACTCTAAATAAACTGAAAATGATCATTCACATGTATAAATATTCAATTTGAAAAACGTTCTTATTTTAGACTGATCTTCAAATCAAATATCGATATAATTAATTACTTTAAATGTAACCTTCAAATGGCAAAGCTAATTTTTACTAACTTTAAAACCATTCTTAAAAGAAATATTTGTAGTCAAATATAAAATATATTATTAATTACTGTATAATAAACTTATATAAATATTAGGGTGACCAACTCTTTACAAGTTGCTTCAATATCAAATTAAGTCTTCTTTTATCAAATTAACAATATATGTAATATTACCATTTATGTTTCCTTTCTCCATTCCTTTTAGGGAACTGGCCCATTTTCAATCCATCTTTTTGTCAAAATAATAAATGGATAAATGATCATCTTAAGGGGTAAAGCAAGAAATAAAACAATTTCTTGAAAACTCTCATAAGCCAGCGTTTGTTTATTGCACAATACTTTCTTCTTTGTTTTTTTTTTTTTTGTAAGAGTGAAAAAATTTGAAAAAAAAAACTCCAGTAGAATTAATATATTCCTCTGGTTACTAAAATGCTGATTTATTGTTTTCATTCTGTTTTATTATCTAGCTAAGAATACTACATTCAATGCAACACTCATTTAATAACAATGTAATGACTAATAGATTGTTTACCAGAATAAGATATCTGGAAAAAAATATTTCAAGGTTATCTGAAGCTCCCACCTGCAATTTTTTGGGATTTGAACTCTACCTATAAATAAGTGTGTATGTATTTTTGTGTAGCTGCAGAAAGGAATTTAGTATTAACTGAAAGGACATCCTTTCACTCCTCTTGAAGGCCTTAAAGGAACCAAGAAGGGCAAATCCCTAATGTCCACTCCATACCTTCTTATCATCACAACTATTATTATTATTATTATTATTATTATTATTATTATTATTATTATTATTATTATTATTATTATTATTATTATTATTATTATTATTATATAATTACTTCTATAATATATGAACATGGGTGGTCTGCTCACCAACTTACATGATCAAGAAACACCATGGTCTTTCTTCTCAGTTGCCTGATAGTTCTTATTTGAAATCAGTTGAGTTTTCTTGAAAGCAGAAGGAATGTGATGTGAATGGTTTTTTTTTCCTAATAGATATTTACAATCATGACAGACAGAAATAAATCATGTCCCTTATTGCCAGGAGTCTATAAAGTTGCCACCCAAGGCAGCAGTTGGTGACCAAATGCAGGGAGTGCTAATAACCTCCTGATTGTAGACTCAGGCTGCCAGTTTAGGATGACATTTTATTTAGGTACATACAACTTCAAATCACTTTTGAGTAAAGAAAGATTGAAAAAGCAAGAAGATGAACTGTCTCATATTAAATGGAACATTATTGGACTTTATGAAGTTAAAAAAAGAGGTAAAGAGACAATTGACTTAAAAATTAGGCATGTACTGTATTACAAAAGCACAAACATTGGAAGTACAAGTGGAGTAAGATTCATTATAAATAAAAAGTGGAAGAACAATATTGTGAGGATTAATAGTATATTGGACAGAATGATAAGATTAGTTATTTAACTTAATAGCAGATAATTTAGGTTTATTCCTCAACAAGTTTTCATTATGATGATAAAGTAGAGGATTTTTATAGAGATGTACAAAAGGTTTTTGATCAGACAAAAGAACATTTTAAAATTGTCATGGGAAACTTTAATGCTAGAATTGATAACCAGTTGAATGATGAAAGTGGTCAAGATAAATTTGGTTATGGTGATAGAAATGAGAGTGGTCATAGACTTGTGGAGTTTGCAGAAAAAGAAAAACTTTATATTATAAATTTTTTTTTTTTTTTTAGAAAAATGTTAATTGGAAATGGACATGAAAGCATCCAAATGAAGGTACAGCAGAATTAGATTATATCTTGACTAACAGAAATATGTATTTCAAGATTCTAATGTTCTTAATAAATTCAGTACAGGAAGTGATTACTGATTAGTGAGATATAAGATACATGTTAATGTAAAATTAGAGAGACAAAAATTATTAAGAAAAACAATATTCTCATTTGATATTCCTAATCTTCAAAAACATTCCAATGAATTTAAATTAGAACTTGCAAATCATTTTCAAATATCAACAAATTTTGAACATGATTCAGATTTGAACAAATCAATAGGAAGATAACTGGTACACTTTTAAAAACTGCAACATAGATAGCTGGTACAAAAAGCAACAATTGGCCAGTAAATTTTCTATTAAAATATGACAATTTATGCATAAAAATATGAAAATATATAAAAATGATGCATCAAGAAGGATTGAATATCTTGAATTATGTAAAATGGTGTGAAAAAGAGTTGATAATAATATAAAAAAGTATAATTATGAACTAGCAAGGAAAGCTATAGAAGAGAGCAAAAGTAAAAACAACATTTTAGTATTAATATAAAACTTATTTCTGCAATAAGAAGAAAAGGTGAAACTATTATTAAAAAGAAAGATAACATCATGAAATTGTATTATTATATTGGACTATTCCCATCATCTAATATATGTATTGAATATCTTTAGAAAAATTTAACTTTATTTAAATATTCCAAATACATTCAACTGTTAGTAATAGCACATCAAAAAGGTTAGTATAAAAATACAACTAGAACACCATCATCACAAACCTTCAGGAAAACATCATGAAATGTTTAGAAGAGTTCTATTAAGAATTATATAGCAATAAAGAGCAAGAAAAAGTATCTCCTACAACTACTATATGTTGTCAATTTGCTCAGGATTTTAAATAAAAAAGTGAGATATGCAATTAAATTTATGAAGGTACAAACTCCCAGTAATGATGGAATTATTATTGATATCTTAAAAGAAGCAGGTGAAGAAATAGAAAAAAATGTTGGCAAAGTTATATACTAAATGTTTAAATCATAAAGATGTGCCAGATGACTGGAAGAAGGCAATATTAATATTAGGATTTTATAAAGGTAATAAAGAAGATATTAGAAATTACAGTCTCATCAGTTCTATACAAAATTTTTACCAAAATAATTACAACTCACATATAGTGAACTTTGGATTTTAGCCACCCAAAAGAACAAACTGAATTTAAAAGTGGTTTTAATACAGTGGATTATATTCAAGTATTGAAAGAGGTTATATATAGGTCAATGAATATAAGCTGTTATTATGCTTTGTACTTGTTGATTACGAAAAGGCATTTGATTCTATAAGCATTTCTTCAACAATTAAAGTATTTGTCATATTGTAAAAAATATTTATAAAAAGTCAACAGCAACTCATATAATTAGATTATATAATGATTCTAAAAAGATTAACATTGAAAAGAATATATAATAGAGTGATTCCATAGCTTCAAAACTTTTTACAGCAGTTTTGCAATAAGTATTTTGTGGATTAAAATGGGAAGCTAATGGAATAAAAGTAAATAGGCATTATTTAAGTCATCTAGATTTTTCAGTTGATGTAGTTGTTTTTGCAAATAATGCATTAAAACTTCAAAAATGTTGCAAGAGGTATCGGATGAAAATAAGAAAGCAGAATTAAAGGTAAATGTTAAAAAGACTAAAGTAATGTTCAATGGATTTTCTCAAAGTAAAAAAATAAAGATTGAAAATGATGATTTAGAAGAAGTTAACAACTACAAATAGCTTGATCAGATTATTACTACAGATGGAAACATAATGGATGAAATTAATCATAAAATTAAACTTGGTTAGAGTATGCTTTTGGTAGAAATAACAATATTAAAAGGAAATATGCCTATGTGTTTGAAAAGGAAGGTTTTTAGTAAATAATGTGTTACTAGTTTTTATTTACAGATCTGAGATTTGAACATTTAACAAAAGAGCAATACAGTATGAAGTATGGAGAGATCTATGTTAGGAGTAACGTGAAGAGATAAAAAAGGAAATACATGAATGAGAAAACAAACAGGTATTATTGTTATCATTGAAAGAATTAAGAGACTGAAGTGGAGTAAGGCTGGATATATTGCTAGAAGAAATGGATTCAAAAAATTGTAAAAGACCTAGAAAGAGATCACGTGAGATTTCTAGATGAGATTGGAAAAGATGAATTTAACTTGGAGAGACTTTCAACCTGTAGTGGATCGATAATGGTTGAAAATAATGATGATCTATTTTTGTGTGTATAAATAAGTAAGTGGTAAATATATAATTATTGCAAAAATTGCATAAGATTTCTTTGATATATTGAATTAAAAACACTACTATTAATTATCATTGATATTTGTAGTAAAATGAAATATTTTTTCAATTAAAGCAGATTCATGATTGACTTTTTAATTACTTTAATTATTCTCTTTTTTATGTGTAAATATAGAAAAGAGTTTTTTTTTAACTTTCTAAATGAAGTTAATATTCTGTCCTAATTAATTTGAAAATGTTGATATTTTAAAAACTTTCATCAAATCATTATGAGCTTTATAATAGTTTTACAAAATATAAAGTTCGACTTTTTTAATTTAATGAAAGTATTAAAAAAATTGCTTTACTTACTACCTATTTATTTTATATTATAGATAAATATTTTTCATGAATATATATATAATATTAAAACAATAGTATAGCAAATTCTGCATACAGAGTTTGCTATGCTACTGTTTTAACATATTATGTAAGCATAGGAATTGGTGATCATGTGATATATTGTAACTAATTAAATAATAGTGAAAAGCTTTTTATTTAAAAAAATATATTAATTGACAAAATAAAATTGTACAGATGAATAATAAATACACTTTGTTAATGTTGGCTCATCCATTGCTGGCATTGGTCTGGTAGATGTATGCCAGAGCCATCTCTGCACTAACAGGTTGATATATGAGTAAATACGTACTATTTTGTTGGTATTGCCCACCCCTTTTGAGGTTGATCCAATAATCCTAACTTATCAGCTGGGATACATGTAGTGTAAAAATCAATGCCTCTCTAGTAGAATCCGACATGTTGCAACATAGACTACTTCTACGATACACTACAATGTGGATATATCAGGTCCAAAATTCTTATAGAGTCTGTGGGACATACTAGTAGGCTCCATGTATTATTAAACAAAAATCTGGAGGATAGTATCTTGTCCTTGTTTTGAAGAGCTTTGAGCTTATCGCAAAATATAGCATTGGGGTCCGGTGTTGGTTGTGTGAACTTTGTCCTGCACCTTGTGTACCAAAAAGCGTATGGCAGGAAGATAGATAACCTGATAACTGTAAAGTCACCAGAGAAGAGACAACCCCTGATGTCTAGGATTTTATTCACTGCTATAATGCAGTGTTGAGAGATGACACTTTGAATACTGTTATAGCCTGGACATATATTTAACAGATGATTAAAGGTCTCCTCTCCTCTAGAACAGGCATGACAAATTTATAAATAAATAGATGTCTTTCAACAAGAAAAATCCCCTTTCTCCCCTTTCCATATATATAAAACACTGTTCAGAGTTGTGAAGAAATAATTCATAGCCACACGCAGGCTCGCCGTTTGTAACTAAATAAAAATATCAATAATTAAACATCAAGATTGGGAAAAAGGAAATCAAACTGTAGTATTTCTTTTAATCAGTTTTACTTATGTGTATATGGTATATCTGGGCACCACTAGGCTGTCTAAAATCTAGATAAAGTTATATCATATACCTATTTATACTCTACTGGATTTGAACCTCAGTTGTTACATTATTTATAACAGTGTGTAGGATTTTTCACCTTATAACCTACATGCACCTATATTAAGGAAAAAACATCCTTATTATTATTTAGTGGTGCAAATAAATTCTCAGATAAATTATCATATAAGAATTTAACATCATAAATTCACATTTAATATTTTCACAAGTGTTACTAGCTCAGTTTAATAAAGATTATCAGATGCTTTGATGGTAGATATATCTCTTGTGATGGCTCACAAATAACAAACATACCTAGTGAAAACCAATATTTATATATGCCATTAAACACATTTATTTAGTCTATTTATTAATAAGATGATGATGACAGTGATAATGTTTCCAGCCTTAGCTTTACAATTAATTCATAACCCAAATCTTATCTTGTATTAATCTATAATTATTTACCCAAAATATTATCATATTTAAATTATCACTTAAAGATTGATGTTCATCAGTGATGATGATAACTAAACTAACTCCACAAGACAACGATTAACTCTTAAGAAATATATACACCTCTTTTAATAAAAACAAATTAAAATTTATTACTGATTAATCATTAATAATACAGATATAAAATTTACATGATTAATAATGATAAATTACATTTAAATAATAATAACAGTAACCAAAGATCTTCCCCAATATATACTCAATGCATGATGTGTGTACATTTATTTCTCTAGTGGGTAAATAAAAATCTTAAATCCTAGAAACATTTTTAATTTTAAAAATAAAACCAGATGCACACACATACTCACCTATTGCATATAATATACATTTTTATATTTATAAATTTAAACAAAATATCAATCAAGAAATAAATAGAGAAAGGTTAGTTAGATCATAGTGATAAGAACATCTAATGAAATCGGCTTCAAATTACCTATCTCAATTTTCACCAACTAGCCAATTTAACCACTTTAAAATCTGTCTCTTCTAATGCTAAATTTCTATCCTTATCGATTTATACATCCATACTCAACAAATATGCATGTAAGCATAGTTATATTATTAGGTGTGTGTGTGTATATATGTCAATTCCCATTATGAATAAAAACTATATTAAACCCTTTACATACAATATAAATCAACATATTTCATAATACTTGAATTAATACACAATAAACACATTTTATAAAAAATAAAATACACATATAAATGGTTACATGTAATGATAATCTAAGAATACATAATATATTAATAGGGTCAATATTTATTATTATTGAAAATCTTTAATAATTGATTCTTGTTTTAATATTTAAAAAGAGAGATAAATGGATTTATTATTTTAAAAAAAGTTGTTAATAGTCACTGATAAAAATATAATTAAAATTGATATTATCAGGGTTTTTTATTCTCAGTGTACAGACAGTTTCAAAGAGTCCAACCAATTTCATTTTGGAGTCAGCTGGTTGAAAGTTGAGAACTTGAAATTAGCCACACACCAATATGTAACATGCACAGATTTCCCAATTACAGCTATTAACTGGAACAGTTCTATTTTTGGCTTAGGCTTGCAATTCTTCTGTTTTACTATGATGATGATGATGCTGTGAAATAAATTGCTTTTCTAGGGACCATTTTAGCACTGGAATGATTTTTTCATTTTTTCTTCTGTTCTGGATATGACTGGTTTTTATACAAATTTCAGTATTTTTGGTGCTTTTATTTGAATTCAGTAACAGCATGGTTTAATATAAATTTCAGCATTTTTTTTACTTTATGTTTTGATTTAAATTCAGAAACTTGTATGGGTGAAATAATAGTCCTAGCAAAGTTGATTTCTTCTCTCATCTTTGGAAATCAATTTTAAGATGTTTAAATACTTTAGATTCAAACTCTTCCAATGCACACAGTTCTTGAACAGTCACAGGAACTGCCAACAAAATATTTTTAATCTGCCATCATGATATAGAAACCCTCTAATATAAAAAAAATAATGTGTGGTTTCTAAAAGGCAATCAGACTTATTCTCTCATCTCAATTGTCTTATTTTTAAGACTATATATGTGTTAGCCTGTCTGATGACATCACACATATTTTTGGTTACTAAACACAGTCATTTATAAATCACATTCCATTAGTGCATCACAAACTTTTCTTTGAATTGACTTTTTTTTAAATTTATTATTTAGTATGATCCAAAATGATCTGATTTTCTTGGTAATGACAATGACTGATTAATGAGCCTTTGTTTTATCCCCCCCTTCCACATGGCTTACTTTGACTATGTCAACATTAACCTTTTATCTCTCTCATTAACCCTTGACATTAGTCTGAACATTAGGTGAAACTTTTAACTCTTTCAGATAAAATAAGACAAATTGATCTTAAACAATAATACAGAAACTATAAAATTATTTAAAGAAAACTCTTTTTTTAAATACATCTGTAAATGTCAAAGTTTATGTTTGTAAATACAGGCACACACACACACACATCTATTCAGATATATAAAAATTGCTTCTCAAAAACAATCTAAATGATCTGAAAGCTTATAGACCATTAAGAGCATTAGTATAAAGTCATAAAGCAAATAGTAATGACAAAATATTAAAATCAAAGTATTATTAAAGAAAGAATATTATAATCTATTAAATATAAATTAACTTTAAAAAAATGTTAATAAGCAAACTTAGAAAAATGATTTATTGGGTTTGTGTCTACAAACAACTATTTATATGTGCTTTAAAATTCTAACTTTTAAGTACAACTATTAAACCATCCAAAATATATATTATACTATTTTACTAATACAAAGTTAAATAGATAAACAAATATTTCTCCCACTCTTCATCTGAGGCTTTGGATACTTGGTCATGGAGAGTTTGGATGCCCTGCATCTTCCTACTTCTATAAAAAGAAAATGTGATAATGTTTTTTCTTATTTTTATGCACACACTATTGCAGTTTAGTCACATGGTTAAATTGGAATGTGTACACTACACATGAGTGCGAAAAAAGATTTCATAGAATAGTAGGTGCATACATCTATGACTTGACCCGAAGTCTAAGTCTAGTCTAAATAAAACTTGGAAACTTTTTATTTTTCAAATAGACTTATAATTTTTTATCAGATAATTGTTCCATGATCAATTTAACTATTTATCCAATTACTGGTCAATAAATTTCTATGTTGTTCTTCATAGATAGAGAGTAGAATAAAGATAAAAAAAGCTTATGCAGCAATTGGCAACTCTATCAGTTTATACTTTCTCCATCATTTATTATAGACAGTGGAGAGTATTGAGAAGATTGTTGTCCTACAATAAACTATTTAAAGGCTGATTTATATTTTATTTAATTCCTTTATGTGTATATATAAATCATATCACCATAGACAATGTTTTAACCAGTAGAATATTAAGAATTTGTTCCAAAGCAATAATCATTTAGAAAAAAAATCATTTTATTATAAAAATAAGGGTTTCCATGATAGCATATTGTTAATATCCTTCTGGTTTATTTAAATATTGACTGCAATGATAAGATTTATATATGATACCCTATTAGTTCTTTGCACTTATAGAAGAATGAGAATAATTAAAAAGGGAATTCTTATAAACCAATTGAAAAATTGTATGATAAATAGATAATCCACTAATATTAATCTGCACAATTATTGAAAAATTAGATAGCATCTGCATTTTGCCTGCTTAAATTATGTTGATAAAAATTACAACATGATTGAATGTAAAACTACTAAACTTCACATGATCACTATTTTTTTATGCTAGCACATTACTGTTATTAAAACAGGTCAAACTCTCCATACAGTAGTGCCACTCAGTGCCAATTAGAGTAATCAATGGACTGAGTGCACTACTGTATGGAGAGTTTTGCCAGTTTTAATGATTGAATGTACTTTTGCTTAAATTTCTACATGACAGAGTTGGAAATTAAAAATTTCTGAATTGAAACTTATCCTATTATTTCTTGTGTTTGATTGTTACACAATCTTCTGAGTGCCTATTTATTTGATTATATATATAAATTTTATGTTTTTAACAGTTAATATAGATGTAAATTAATTAGTAAATGGGATCACTATTATATATATATATAAAGTTAAATCCACAGCCAGCAACCTATCAGATGTGGTTATGCAAGTTAAATGAAAACAATAGCAAACCTGATCTAGCTACCATTATATATGGATATGCTGTGCCTATCTCAATATTAATATTTGTATGTCAGTTGGATAAGAAAACTCAAATTTTAATTCAAGTTGTGTTTTTATTTAAGATGTTTTTGGTGAGTATGGTATTATGTATATATGTGCACACACTAATAATGAAAAGATTTTAATTAAAAGGTAACTCAAATGATTTCAATGTAACAATTTTTATTTTAAAAAAGCAAACTTTGTTACCAAATTTTATTATCTTTTCAGTAAATATTTTTACATTCTCCAGAAATAATGTTTTAATCTTAAAAATTTTCTTTATCAATTCTAATTAATTTGTTTTGATTAAGAGGTTAACAAAAATATAGTTTTATTTTTATAAAGTATTGTTGTCTGGAAAAATTAATTCAAAATTTCAGAATTAATTAAAATGCTGAGTTATCTGAGTAGAAATATTTTAATCACTGATTTGCTGATTAAGGAGATTCTTTAAATTCCTGAGTGGATTGAACAATGAACAACCTGCTTATATAAGGCTAACTAAAAATATTAATTATTTGGCTTCTACTTAAAGGATTCTATTCCTCTGACTTCATTAGACACTCTACTTTTATTTGATTCTGTTTACTTTATTAGATTTTGTTATTCTGCTTGTGATTTGACTCTACTCTGCTATATATGCTCATCCTTAGAATTCATTGCATTTGCCACATTTGAAGCCATGTGTGATTAAGGCACCAAAAGATGAACTTTATTTTCCAGCATAAAGCTCTGACTAACATGTGCTAACTTCATTTTGCTTAAAGCCAACTGCTGACACAGTAGAGCCTACCATATGAATGTGTTTCTCAACAGCTAAGAAACAAAACAAGACTTCATAAATTTCATTGATATACCAAGAATATTATGTGTTTATATATAATATGTGCAGAAATTAAGAGCCATACAACTACATCACTATGGACTGAAGATAAAATCTTTATATGAACTGTTCTGCACATATATCAATAAGCCAGTGAATGATAGATATAAGGGTATAAAATTTTTATATATTTTTTATTAATATATAAGTTTATATTTTTCTTATTGATCTTATTATATATATATAGCATAGATTATAACTATTTTAGTTACAAGCCTTTAATGTCTTTTAATTTCTTTGACAGTTGAAAATTAAGTTTTTAGAATATTTTTCTTCTTCTTAAAGTTAACAGAAATATTTAAAAGAATCTCAGCCAGTTTCTTCTCTCCCCCATTCTGATTTTGTCATTGTTTTATAAAAGCTAAATTTTCCTTAGAACTTTATACTAGGTTTTGGTCAATTTTAAATTTTAAAAACCTAGATTAAAATCTTGATTACATATGTTTTAATTAATAATGCCTTAGAACTTGACATAATCATTTATATTAGATGTTCATATAATAATTTTTATAAATATGCATTAACCCATTTAAAGTATTAGCATTTTTCATGCTATTTTTATATCATATCTGCCTGAAAAAAAAGAGATTATTGTGTTTTATGTGTGCATGCATATAAATGATTCCTTTATAAATACCATGGGCAGGTTTATTTATATATTTGGTCTTCTATTTATTTCAATGCTTACTACTGGATATAGGCAGATTTTGATTTAGCATTGGGTTTAGCAAAATTTCTGCCATGCTCATTTATATATTTGTTTCTGTTTTAACCTGTATTTATTTACCATTTGAAATCCATCATCCTTATTGTTTGTGCATTAGATCAAGTGTAGTAAAGCTTCCCATGACTTTATATATGTTTTTACTTTTATTTAACATGAGTTACTTATGAGCCTTTGTAATTGTTTGTTATGTGTTTCCTCTCATGGCCTGGTATTGCAAAGATTTATGCCAATATGTAAAGTTCTGTTATAGTAACACTCAAGTATTTTAATCATTGAAGTTAATGTGAAGGGAAGAATAAAAGGAAGATAAAAAACAATCAGCTGTCAAATCTATTAACTACTTGTTTAACAGTGGTTTGTAATCAAATTTACTCCATATTTGAGTTAATACTTTTTCACCATTGTTTATAAAATCATTTCT
Source organism: Epiperipatus broadwayi (assembly GCA_028023455.1). Classification (NCBI taxonomy): domain Eukaryota; kingdom Metazoa; phylum Onychophora; class Udeonychophora; order Euonychophora; family Peripatidae; genus Epiperipatus; species Epiperipatus broadwayi. The sequence continues at coordinate 182,188 of JAQFVV010006865.1, forward strand.
TTTTAACAAATAATAATAACTTCTGCTTTACTGTAACTGTTCTTTTAATGATTTGTCTTTTTAAAAACAAACAATTTAATTGTAATCAAAATCACAATTATGCAGCATAACTAAACTTAAATATATTGTAATGTGATACCTTACAAACCACCAAAACCCCACACACCTGCATCCATCCATCTTAAAGACTATTATCACCAATAAAAACCAATTTATGTCACACCCAAAACATTATAACAAATACCCTAGCAATACCCTTCATATTTAACACTAATTGAATTTTAAGTAAAACAAAAGCTTATTATTAATTGTGTATTAATAATTTTGTTTCAGTTCTTCATTCAAAATTATATTTCTAACAATTCTGACTAAAAATAAATAAAAAAATTATCAAATTTCAAAATGCAAGCAAGTAATTCACAAAAATCAAAAGAAAGAAAATGACAATTAAATTTTTTCTTGTTTATTAATCCATTACAGAAACCAGGCACATATTACAATAATGTCCATAATTGAAATAAAATGTGAATTCAAATTGGCACATAAAAATAATAAAATATGAAACAAAATGGAACAACCTCATTTTGAAAAAACAGCGTAATAAAAAAATAGATGTTTTTCTTCTTCAAGTTTGCCTCCATTTAAACTATAGTAATCTGCTATATATATATACACTGAACAATGATAAAGATATGTGTAAGAGATTGTGGTCTAGGCCAACTGATAAGTGCTGGTTCAGCACAAAATTTGCAACTTGGGGATCATAAATTTTTTTCGCATGCCTTTGGTCATATGTTCATGATTACATCCTTCTACAAGGTGTTTAAAGTAGATAGAGACCAGTCTCTATTTTGCTTGAGAGTGGTATAATGAAAATTATACTCCAGAAATATTAAACATTATAGATAACCACAAAATAGTGGAGAGAAGGCCAAAACAATAGTGGCCCTATCATAATGCTTCTAAGTACTCTGAATGAGTGAATCAATAACAACTAGATAAGAAATAATTATACTGCCTAAAATTAATCAGTAAACATAAAATAATTATATAGTCAATTGTGTTAGGAGTGGTGCAGCTTTAGATACTCAAATGGCAGATAAAATTCAACAATTCCATTTATTTGACCAAACTGAGAATTTCTTACTTATAAAATCAATTTTAAAAAATAGTTTTTGACTCTGCCACTGTGCTAAATCACGAGGCTATTTAAATTTGATTGTGTAGAATTTTCTTTTAAATTTTGTCTGCCTATTTCCATTTTTATTTTTCACCTTTTTAAATCTACAACTGCATTATCTTCATAATTATATGTATTAGTTATCATCAACTTTTAACAACTCACAATTAATTGTAGATATGCACATGTGTGTGTAATTTAAATGGAATATAATGGAACCACTTATTAACACATGACTTGTTAAAAGTGAGATTTAATCTTCATCTTATGTATAATTGATTGAAAATTCAAAATTCTTAATGCCATATTTATTATTGGATAATATATTCAGTCTGAATTTTCAATACTGTTAGAAAGGAAATCTTATAATTGGGCTAATTTTATGTATGTCTTATGTGGTACATTAAGTGTCACTTTAATCACTTGGCTTAAAGTCACTCTCTTGCAGCTATTTGTAGATTTCATCTGCCATTTTAGCATTCATTGCACAGTAAAAACTGGATTTAAAATATATATCAATTTATTAATTTGAAAAAAGTCACTAGGTGTCAGTATTGAGTATTATAGTAGTAAGGAATGGGATAAAAGAATAAATTTATTAATAAAGACTAGGGAGTTAGAGAGATGGAGAAATAGTATGGAGAGTAAAAAGAGTTTAAATATATATAGAAATAAACAGAATATTAGGTGTGAGTTAATTTATGATAATAGTAAGGAAAGTAGTTTATTGTTTAAGGCTCGAACGGGATCTTTAGCTACAAAAGAATATACATGTAAATGGAAAAATATGGGTGATTTATTTTGTAAATTATGTAAGGAAGGAATTGAAAATATTAGGCATTTGTTAATTGAATGTAAATGTTTGAAAACAGAAAGGGTACATATAATGAAGTTGTGGAAAAATAAATATGAAAAGAGTGATTATACAGAAAGTGAATTATTGGTTTTTATGCTGGGTTTGGGAAAAGATAAGGGGGATTTAGATATAAAGGTTATAGAGTTGACAAAAATTATGTTGTGGAAATGGGATAGAGCAGATTATGGGTAAATTTAGAGTGGGGAATGTAAAAGAAAGTGGCTAACAGGTTTATCTGGGCATAATTGCTGAGATATTCTTGACTTCGTTTAAGGAGAAGCCATAATACATCACATCACATCACATACAAAGTGAAAATGCAGCTGATTGATAGTTTCTTTGTTCTCAGATCCAATACCATTTGTGAAAACTTTTGAGTACTCATCTTTTATTCATATTTCAAAAATGAAAGTTATATATTTTTCATATTTTGTTTATATGTTTATGTTTTTTTTTTGCAAAATATTTGTAAAATATTTCCTTTTTGATAAACATGTAACAATTAGATTCACATTTTATTTGAAACTATTTATTTTTAAAATGTTACAAATCATGATAAATACAATAATATAAAGCAGAAAATTGTGGTTAGCTGAAAAAGAAATGCCTCTATAATAACTGTAACTGATATTTTTGCCATTTTTAAAAATAATTGTAAGTAGAATATTAAATTTTAAAACATAATTTTATTATATATTCTTAATAAAAATTCATTTGATGTTAGAAATAGAATTCAATAAATTTTATTTAGTTTTATCAGCAATCTCAAAGATACAAAAGCTTTTATTCTATAAACGTTTATAATGATGGTTTTCTGCACTAACGGTAGTTATTTAGCAAATGTTGAAACATTTTACAGCAGACCAGGTTTGGTTTATAATAAAGAAATTTATTTTAAAGCTAAGCGCTTTCAAATACTGAAAAGTATCACAATCATACTGCTTAGTTTTAAAACAGATTTCTTTATTATAAAACAAACCAATCTGCTGTTAAATGTTTCAGCATTTACTGATAATAGCTTTTATTATTATAAAAGCTATTTTCAAATTATGGAAATATTATAAAAAATAAATAAAGGATTATTTGTTGTAATAAAAAATTGGAAATGTAATCAAAGCCACCACCAAGGTGAATAATATTCCTGTAGTTTAATTTTCCACTCTCATACAAGGTAGAAACAGATTTCTATCCACTTTTAACACATTGTTGAGTGATGCAATCATAAATATATGACCAAAACATGTGAAAATGATCTATGTTCTCCAGGATGTGTATTTCATGCTGAACTAGCACTCATCAGTTGGCCCAGACTGCAATCTCTTTCACATATCTTTATCAATGTTCATTATATATATATATAGATAGATAGATAGTAAATTACTACAGTTTATTTGATAAGTGTCAAGCATGCTGTATTCACAACTTTGACACAAATCACTTAATGAAAGCATGTTAATATTTTTTATTAGTCATTCATTAGACTAGAGGTTATCCAATAATGAATAATATTTGTGTAGTTTAATTTTCATTATACCACTCTTATTAATATACTTTCATTGAGTTATTTGTGTCAAAGATGTAAGGGCAGCACATTTAATACTTATCAAATAAATTGTAATAATTTATTATATATATATCAATATAAACTTCTTCTTCTTTTTCTATCTTTTCAAATGTATTATCAAATTTATAAAGTCAAAAAACTTCACATAAATATAACGGAGAGACTTTCTTTTCAAAAAATTTATTGATATACATTATATAAACTACATAAATAAAATATAAATATTTTATTTTTATTTTTATTTTCTTATTTTTTTTTTTTTATTATCTTTAATGTTGTTTTTTCTCTGTTTTATAGAACCTTGATAAAGTCCATAATATTATTGAAAAATGGACGAAACGTTGGATATTTATATTTTATTTATGTAGTTTATATAATGTATATCAATAAATTTTTTGAAAAGAAAGTCTCTCCGTTATATTTATGTGAAGTTTTTTGACTTTATATATATATAATGAACATTGTTAAAGTTATGTGTAAGACATTGTGATTTGGGCCAACTGATTAGTGTTGGTTCAGCATGAAATGCACATCTTGGAAATCATGGATCTTTTTCACGGCTTGCATCATATGTTTCTGATTGAATCTCTCCACAAGGTGTTAAAAGGGAATAGAAATTAGTCCCTACCTTGTGTAAGAGTGGTGTAGTAAAAATTAAACTACAGGAATATTATTAATTATTGAATAATCTTTAGTCAAGTGACTAATACAAAGGTCTCTCAAAAGTGCACAATGTAAAAAAGTTAGAATAACAATCTTAAAGAATGGATCATTCCATTTTATTTTTTATTGTTGCTATCATAGTGAGTGTTATTTATTCATAGCTCACAAGAGAGTTGCTTGAACTTCAGACTCTATACTTATTCAGGGAGAGCTTTGCTAAAAAAAACAATATTTGGGAGCATGATTTGAACATGTTAAAGCATGCTTATATTATATGTCCAATAATTAATTTCTGCTTTACCAATAATATAAGATTTGTTTACATTGATATTTCTTCTCCATCCTATGTATTTTTGATTGATAGTTTAAAATTATTAATGTAATATTTATATGTGGTTAATGTGTTATATTCACTCTAAATGTCAACATTGTTAGCACTGGTTAGCATTGTTAAGATACCGGTTTTAAAGAATAGTTTAGTTCCAATCTACTCCTTATCATTTTCTAAAATAGTATCTGTTTAAATTACATATATATATATTATAATATACTTATTTTATATTTATTATATGTATTAAATTAAATTAAATATTTTCATGGATTTATTATGGTATAAGCAAAGATTGAACCTATTTCCATTTTTATCTTTGATGTTGCTAGTAAACCAAGAATTACTATTGATAGTCTTTAAGTTAAACATTTTTTAGTAACCTATAATAGCCTTTTTACCTTGAAGTTAATCAAAAGCAAAAGAAGGTATTCTTTTATCTCTAATTCAAGTTTTTGTAAGAATGGAAACCAAGATATTTACTTTTATAGATATACGGAGTCAGAAGACTCACATCTTTGGCCTCCTATAAATAAGAAAATTTAAGTTTGAATCTTCGTACATATAAAAATCAGATACTTCTTATTAAAGTCAAGCCCAAAAATTTATTATAGGGTATTAGAGAAATGTTGTTTAGCTATAGGACTGTTAATAGTAATTGCTGATCCCCTAGCATTTCTAGTTATTTATATAGATATAATCTTATTCTTTGCTTTATATATAACTTATTATAGGAAAGCACTGACTATAAAACATTTTGAATTAAAATTTTGCAATTATACTTTTAACAAACTTTAAAAATAGTAAACTTCGAAAACATAAGAGCCAGAAATATTTTTTTATGAGGGAGTACCCTAAAACACCCAGAATTTTGTAATAAAAAATCTGTATTTATTTTTTTATGTGTTACAAATTGAATATTCTTCAAACTTCTATACTTTGATGCAATTGTCTGGTCAAACATATTTTTTACTTCTCAAGACAAGGCAGTCCTAAAATCTTGCAAGTGAAGCCTTTTAATGCCTTAATCATTTATTTCTTCACCACTTCCAAACCTGCAGAATCTTTTTTTTTGAGGCATTTTCTCTGTAGAATAAAAAGGAATCATACATAGTGAGATGAGATGAATATGACATGTATAAACTGGTTCATACTGTTATTGAGTAAAAATTGTTTCACACACAAGGCTTTGTGAATTGATGTATTGTTGTGGTAAAACTTGCACTCCTAACTTTGCCACAAATTGAGACATTTTCATTTTACTGTATCATGCAAACACTTTAGAACTTGTAGATAAAATATCTGATCATTACAAATTAATTATGAGTGAATAATTCCTTTTGTGGCAAAAAAACAGTGACATCTTGATATTGTACTTTAATCACTGCACCATTTTGGTATGGGGTAAATTTGAACTACTCCATTAAATCACTCATAAAGTTGTGTTTTACTCAGAACAGCTTTCTTTAAGCTATTTCAAACATTAAAATTGTTTTCTCTGCTGTTTCCTCTAACAGAAAATAGAATCACATATTATTCCAACTTTGCAGCCATCACAAAAACTGACAAATAAGTGAATGCACATAACAAAAGTCTACTACATGGCACCATGATTTCACTTGATGATGCATGGCAGAAGCTTATACTACAATACACTTACCAAAAAACAATTTTTGGATTTTTTGAGTATCTCTTCATATTTTGAAGGTTTAAAATTTTTACTCAAATTTTACATGTATTTTGATTTTGTGTATATATTAGTATGTGTGGTGTACGTATGGGTTAATGTCCAGAATATTAATGAATAATCAATATATATATACAATAGATTTTTTTATGTAGAGTACATACAATTTTTTAAAAATTATCTTAATGCTGTTTTGTTTGTTCAGCTGTCTTCTTTAAATTTATTTACATCTTCTAAAAATGTTAATAAATGATGAAACTCTCAGTGTTACTAATTGGTACCCCAGGCCAGCCACTTAGTGACATTGTTTCTCTGCTAAAATCACACAATTATAATGATATCCAGGGCCCTGATGATTTTTAATGAAATTATTTTTACATTTTCTCCAAATTTTATTAAAATATTTTTACATTTTCTCCGCCTTTTTAAAAAAAAATATTTTGACATTTTCTCTGCTTTTTTTTAAAATATTTGGACATTTGATATTACTTTTTTACTCATCTTTTGACATTTAATAGGACCTTTTTTTACCAATATTTTGACATTCTTGTAAATAATTTATGATACAAGATTTGATTCAAATATTTGTAAATTTTCTTTTCAAAAATGGCAAAATTAAAAACATCACATAATACAAATAAAACCAAAACAAAAATCACCGCATAGTCACTGTATTTTAAAAACAAAAAAGAAAACCGAAGTTAAAAAAGTCAAAAGTTTTGATCTTAGTTTAACTTTTTGGGGGGGAGATGGGGAGAAATAATTTGTCAGCACTGAGACAAAAGTTATTTTGGTATAGGGTCATGTGATCTATGAATTGATCTATGACTTTTATTTTGACTATTTATAGTCTCTGCCAAAAAGTCTTATGCAATTTTATATTGCTATGACTACTACTATGTGGCATGGCTGAAGATCTATCAGCCCCATATAGCTATTTGAGGTGGATAGCTGGGTTTGAAGACATGTACATGTCTGAAAATTTCAGATTTTCCACTCAATAGATAACTTTTAGCTAAGTGCTTGGCTTTGGGTTGGTATTTTTAGATCTAGTGTCTGAACCTACCCTGACACCTCTCTGAGGAGTGCCAAAGCACGAAACCATGGTCAGGGGTTTGGGGAGGGGTTCCTGACAGAGATATTTTAAGTGCTGGCTCTGGCTAAGCATTTATCATAAAGCTTGTAGAGGAATTGGCAATCCTCACTGTTTATAACTTACAAGCTTAAGAGATAGGGTCATGTGATCTATGAATTGATCTATGACTTTTATTTTGACTATTTTTATTTTTGGTTTGTTTTTATTTTTTAAAAAAAGGTTAATAAAAATTGGTTTTAAAAAGAAAAGTTTTAGTATATCAGCAGTATGCAAATAAAGCCGAAACAAAAATCGCTGCAATAGCCAAAAAAAAAGTTACCATATTTTTTTAAAATACAAAGTCAAAAGTTTTGATCTTATTTTAATGTTTTTTTTTGGGGGGAGGGGGGGTGACAAATAATTTGTTGTCACTGATCAAACCAAGTTTATGATTTACAAAACTATGTGCAACCTCAGACATTTTATTTGTCTTATAATTTATGTGGCTATTCACATGAGTTCTGGGGAAAGGTGTTTGGCCATGACCTTTTGCAACTTTTTCCACATTCCAAAGGAAAGCATGGCATCAATCTTATAATTATTAGTATCAAATGCTGTGTCAGGTAGGGGATAAGATCTTTAATTAGAATGCATATTACAACAGTTATGGCCCCTTGAATTTCCTACACCCTCAGATCATATGATAGTGATATGTTAAGTGTGCATATTTACATAGTGTCACAAAGCACATTAATGGGCCATAATATTGATGTGCAATGCCATATACACCTGCAGTGGCTAATATGAACAATACTGTTCTATAGGCCATAAGTTTTTCTGCAAAAGCACAGAAATATTGGGCCATATAATGGCATATTTCTGTGTTTTTAGCAGAGAAACAATGCCACCAAATGGCTGACCTGGTGGATTGATTAGTACCCTCTCAGTACATAAACGACTAATAACTAGATACATTTTTGCAGCAAATAAATAAGGAAAAAGAATTACTATTTTGATGAAGTTTTATTATAAGTATTCTAAACATATACATGTATACATGTAAAAGTTTACACAATCTTTAAATAAGCCACTGAAATTTAAAAATCTCTCCACTTTCATTGTAAAAAAACAATGGAGAAAGCAATACTCAGTAGTTTAGCCAATTATTGAGTAATGAGAGTATATAATTTGACTTTATAATTTTACTACCTTGTTAAAAATAGCTAGTTCGTTATTTAATGATTAGTAATTAAAGTATTTAGATAGATTAGCTATGAATTATATATTTGATGAAAAAAATTTAAAATTGTTTGCAACCTAAAAACATCTTTATTTAATCTGGATTCAAACTCCAACAAATAAAATTGGATAGCAAATATTCTATATCATTCTGTCTTGAAGTATTTCATATATTTTTTCTCTAGTCATTGGTAAGCAATTATAGACAAGTGATTTATAATGATAATATATTGTGATATCAATATTGTGGTTTTAAACTAATTAATCAAAAGAAAACTGATATATCTTTTTGTTTTCTTTAAGATAATTAACATACAAACTCTTGTTATAAATGTAAGTAAATAGTAGTTCTTATAATAGTAAAATGCAACTATTATTTTAACCATGGATAAAAAACATATTCATGAGAACAATGCAAATGTGGATGTTGATTAAATGTAAACACACACATACTCAAACCCAGCATATTCATATGTTTTATTATATAAAAAAATAATAGCATTAATGACAATTCTTGATAAAAAAATTTAAAAAATAGATTGATCTGACAATTTTTTAAAAAAAGTATTAAGGGATAAAATATATTTATTTACAATAATCAGATTTGTTGAATAGAAGAATGTTATGGGCCAAATCTAAAATAATAAGAATTGTAACATAGATTTTGCAATGGTAAAATAGCATAAAGTTTATCTTTGGGTCTAAAAAATATAAACATTTTGGGGGAAATTTCTGGGACTAAGAAAATATAAACATTTTTGGAGAAATTTCTGTACATAGGGTTGTTAAAAACCCAAAAAAAAAGAAGGGGATGGGGGGGGGGTTACTTTTCTTTTATCATGCAGATTTCCGAAGAATTATAGGAAATAACAATTAATTTGAAAATTGAGTTTCTTTCACCTTATGATTGATTTGCTAATTATTTTGTTGTGGAGATAATGCACAAAATATTATGAGATATCAATCAAAGCAATAATTATTTTAATATGAGAAACAATTGGCTTTTAAAGCATCATGCTCATGTTCCAAGAGGCCCAAAAAAGGAAAACAATGGACTTTTAAAACATGAACAAAAAAAGAAGTGCATTTTACAAAGAAAAAAAATTAGTATAAATGTAATATTATTTTATTTTTATTATTTTTCTTTATTTCTTTTTCTCTTTAGTAAAGTACACTATTTTTTTTTATTCATTTTTTAAAAACTAAATTTCTTATAGTCATTGCATAACATTTCACATTTTTTTAATGATTGTTAATTTTAAAAAAATTATTTCTAAACATAATATTTAAAAATATATATTATTGCAAAGACACTTTCATTGATTATACATATATTTGATGATATGTCAGTAAGCTTTAACAGAAATAATTATACATAGCATTTGAAGGCATTATACTTTTATGTTTTTTGTGTTTTTTAAACTAAATATTAAAAAAATATGAGGGATATTCAAAAAAATCTGGCATCATCTTTAATGGGCAAGCTGCTTCTGCCAATAATAACTCTTCCTTTTCATTTAGTCTGCTGATCACATCTTCGAGTGAAGTCATGGTGCCATGTAATTAATTTTTTTGTTAAGTGCATTTCATTTATTCACTGACTTTTGTGGTGGCTGAAAAATTAGAGCAATGTGAAATTTGTTTTTGTTAGGGATAATGATAGCAGAAACAATGCTTGAAATGTTCTGGGGAAAACACAAGTTATATCAAAATGAAAGTTAAATAATATCATTATTAATCCAATGGTGAAATAAATTATTATTAGTATGATAATGATGATGAAGAAGAAATTGGGAAGATAGTTTTTATATAAGTTAGTAAAAGAAATATTTACCAATAATTGCTTTATTTATTTATTTGATTAATCATTATAGAACTTACTTCTAGTATCATTTTAAATTTTATGTTTAAGGATCAAAATCTCAATGTTTTATATATAAGTGAAACAAAGATATAATTACTTCATATACTATATCTTACTTATATGATAAAAAGCATATATTAGCTATATGGATGTCTATATTCATAATTATTTTATAAACATAGAAAATGAATATAAAGAAAATATTTTTTAATATAAAACCATCTTGAGAAGAAGTATATTTATTCATGATATTGTGAAAATATTTTTCTTCTAAAGTAATAAATTAAATAGCATGTCAGAGCCAACTGTTTTATAGAATAGCCAGCAGGTCATTTGTTTTATATACTTAATAAGAATTATTATAATTAGTTATAATACATTAAAGATCAGCCTTTCAAGCTATTGTGCATGCGCTTTTTTACGAGTGTTAATAATAAATGAATACTTTCATTCCCAACACAAGATATAGTATTTATGAAAGAATAAAATGAATCACTTATTCTTTCAAACCCAAATGCTTATATATGGGCAAATTTTAAGTACTGGAAATGAAAGCGTGAGGATAGACCACTCACTTTAAATTACTGTTTATGATGTTTAAATGAATGACGTCAACAAAATTATCTAGAATTTACTAAACATCACTCTCAAATTAAACTTAAACATATGTAAATAAGCATTTATTTTTATAGCACTATGTCTATAAATTGTAATACATTAAAGATCAGTCTTTCAAGCTATTGTGCATGCGCTTTTTCATGAGTGTTAATAATAAATGAATACTTTCATTCCCAACACAAGATATAGTATTTAGGAAAGAATAAAATGTATCACTTATTCTTTCAAACCCAAATGCTTATATATGGGCAAATCTTAAGTACTGGAAATGAAAGTAAAAATAAATGCTTATTTACATATGTTTAAGTTTCATTTGAGAGTGACGTTTAGTAAATTCTAGATAATTTCATTGACGTCATTCATTCAAACATCGTAAACAGTAATTTAAAGTGAGTGGTCTATCCTCACGCTTTCATTTCCAATACTTAAGATTTGCCCATATATAAGCATTTGGGTTTGAAAGAATAAGTGATTCATTTTATTCTTTCATAAATACTATATCTTGTGTTGGGAATGAAAGTATTCATTTATTATTAACACTCATAAAAAAGCGCATGCACAATAGCTTGAAAGGCTGCTATTTAATGTATTACAATTTATAAACATAGCGCTATAAAAATAAATGCTTATTTACATATAATTAGTTATCTAATTTGAAATAACCATGCAAAATTTCAACCCAAGTTTATAGATGAAACATATTTAAACAAACAAATATATGCCAAACTTCTATGATGAATAATTGTAATGCATGTTTAATTTAATATGTTCATTGTTTATAGTTATTATCAGTTATTGTCCTACAGGTGTGTATGGATTTGAGTAGTGGTAATAATTTTCAATATATTTATTTATTTTGTCAAAAATTTTTGTAATAATATTCCAAATCAAGAAAATATTTAGTAAGCAAAAAACTTAAGAGATTCAATAAAAGATTAGAATGTTATTCATATCAAATTTTTATTAATTTTTTGTTATTATTTATTTATTTCTTGTTAATTATTAATTACTTTTGTAATATAATTTATTTATGTATATTTCATAAAAATTATTATTTACATGGTAGTTTTCATTCTCATTCATGGATATTATTTGTGGGTTCTGATAAACATCTGTAAATATCATTGACACAATTAGTTTATATTATAATTTTATCATATACTATTTTCATTATTATCAATGTAATAACCTAAATTTGTCTCATGATCTGTATTTTCAGTCTGCTTGCCATAAGAACTAATCTAATGAAGACAAGAAGATTTAGCATAAATATGAACTGTGTAAATATTTTGATTTGCATGGTACTCATAAATTACAAATGGTTGTGAATTAGGATAAATAAATCTTTGATTTATAGATTAGATATTCTATTATTTATATTTCTTAGTATATAAAATGAGTAAAATCAAAATACATATTCTTTATATATGCTCAGTCATCTAGATTCTTGACCAATTTATACTGTTACAATATATGCTATAATTTCATTCCAATATCAGCCTTTCAAGCTAAATGAGCACGTGCCTTTGAGAGTGTTAAATAAATGAATACTCTCCTCTTCAATTCAAGATATAGTATTTATGCAGGAATAAAAAGAATCCCCTATAAGAATAGGGATATGAAAGTTTATTAAAGCTCTGCTTTAAGAAATTAATTTTATCTAATGGCTATGATAATTGGCTATGAATAATGACTACACATTTATCTATGAGCAACATGCATTTATATTATATACCAGAGAGCGTAAATGATATAATATTAAATTCTTAAATCAAAGTTTATTTATCTATCCCAACTTACAATATTTATATTTTAGGAACACTATGTAAATTAGATATTTACCCAATCTATATTTATACTCGGTCTCCCTAACCTTTTTACATTAATTCTGCAGAAAGCACACCAGATATACAATCATGAGAAAAAAATAGACCACATGATGAAATTATGTTGTAATCCATCACAATAGTTGGCATTCACAATTATTTATCAAATCCAAAATAAAAATTAAAAGGATAAGAATGAGAACCACCAGATAAATAATAATAATATAACTTAATTACAAATTATACATAAGTTAATTGATAAAATATTGTTTGATAATTACAAAATAACTAAATAATTATCAATAAAAGTATATAAGTACCTGATATGGATGACTTCCTCTAAGTTTTATTCAACTTCCAAAATATTATACTATATTTTTAATAAAAATAAATAAATATTTTAAAATTATTTTGAAAATAATTAAATTTATATTTATTTGTAATTATAAGCAAATCTAAATTTTAGAGTTAAATAATACCCCCCCCTCCCTTTATGTCACTGCTTTATATTATAACACAGATAACAACATTCTTAATATGTTGGATTTATTATTTGAAAAGGGCCTTAATTTATTTAATAATAATAAATTGTGAAGTGCAATTGTAAATTTAACATGATGTAAAATATTCTGCAAACACTTTTGAAAAGTGTTGGGATAAAGTATTATGTATTTTCAATAGTGTTAAACAATACTATTTCTATTTCTTTAAATGTTATTAAATTATTTTAAGTTGAAATAAATTGAAATAATGACAAGCATTACTATCACACTAAAAAAAATGTTGTGGGTTTTTATGTCCATATGTGGTTGTACTGTCAGTTTTAGTGCTAAATATTTTACACTTGCAAAAACAGCCAACAGTCTTTCTAAGATTAAATGTATTCATTATGAATGACGTCATTATTTTAGAAAGTGCCCATTCATTTACTCTATATAGTAATTAATTCTTTATTAACGTCATAACTTAATCTATAAGTGCCAAATTTCTTATATTCGTTTGACATTCATTAATGATTGATACTTTTTCAAATGTCTTTATTCGTATATTTGAAATAGTGTGTGGTGAATAAACGTTATAAGTATATATCTTCAGCGAAACTATTCATATATTTATCTTTTTGTGATAAATTTAATGCCATTTAATAAATTTGATATACAGTATGTAAGAGATAAACATACTTGCATATGTATTAATTCATTCTAAAATAAATAATAATAATAATAATTAAATAAATGTTTATTTCTAGGTACTTAATTTTAATTTTTTTTTCATTTCACTTGTCAAAACAAATATAACAATTGATTGCAGTAACAGCTGTATTTTCTCCCTTAATCAAGTCTAGAATGCTGCTAGTAATAATTAAATGTATAGCCAATCTTGATTTTATATTGTACGTGTAAACACAATTTCTTTTAGAATCTGAATTGAGAAAAACATCGAAAAATAATGTTTCCTGTAAAGCGAGTCAAATTCTGCTATCATTCTTTAAAAAGTGATATTCTGAATGTTAGTAAGATTGTTTTTTTTTTCTTAATTTTTAAGAAGAAAAAATACTATAGTAAAGCTATAGCAAGGTTTTCAGACTGGATATTTTAAAAATAAATGTCTGTACTTTTTGTGGATTAAAATGGGAAACTAAAGGAGTGAAAGTAAATGGAGATTATTTAAGTCATTTAGATTTCGCAGATGATGTAGTTGTTTTTGCAAATAATGCTTCCGAGCTGCAGGAAATGTTGCAGGAGTTATCAGATGAAAGTAGGAAAGTAGGACTAAAGATAAATGTTAAAAAGACTAAAGTAATGTTTAATCGATTTGCTCAAAATATGAAAATAAAGATTGATTATGATGAATTAGAAGAAGTTAAGAGTTACAAATACCTTGGTCAGATTATTAATACAGATGGAAACATAATAGAGGAAATTAATCATAGAATTAAACTTGGTTGGAGTGCTTTTGGTAGAAATAACTTGATATTAAAAGGAAATATGCCTATGTGTTTGAAAAGAAAGGTTTTTAACAAATGTGTTTTACCAGTTCTTACTTATGGATCTGAGACTTGGACACTTAATAGAAGATCAATACAGAGACTTCAGACCACTCAAAGAAGTATGGAGAGATGTATGTTGGGAGTAACAAGAAGAGATCGAAAATGCAATGTATGGGTAAGAGAACAAACAGGTGTTACTGACCTCATTGAAAAAATTAAAAGATTGAAGTGGAGTTGGGCTGGACATATTGCTAGAAGAGATGATAATAGCTGGACAATTGAAATTTTAAACTGGATTCCAAGAGATTGTAAAAGACCCAGAAGGAGACCACATGTAAGATGGATGGATGAAATAAGAAAATGTGTAGGGGTGATGTGGAGAAGAGAAGCTAAAGATCGGAGAAGATGGATTAAACTTGGAGAGACCTTCATCCTGCAGTGGATTGATAATGGTTGATAATGATGATGATGACTTCTTTATTCATTTAACTTAGTTTTTCTATTTTAAAATAATTGAGGATATTACCCACTCCCTGAGTAAGGGTGAAGTGACACCAAAACATACCAGCAATACACTTTGTAATCACATTTTTGGACAACAAGTAGAATTTTTAATTTTAAGGTACCCTAGTAAAAATTTACTGTAAAAGAGAATAGATATCATTTAATAAATGTGGGGGAAAAAATTCAAACCTGTCTGTTATTAAAAAAAGAATAAATTATTAATATCTTGTTAGCTGAAGTATTCTTATTCAAAATTTCTAGAGTGTTTCATTCTTCAAAATCAATGAATTCAAGAGTGCTACTAACAACATTAGTTAATTTTCTCATCTTTCTTCCATGTTTCCAACAGCAATTCTCTTCACTTCTACAGCCATCTATTGAAGTCTGAATATTCCTTTCCTGTGATCACTTGTTTGAATTTGCTTTCATTTTTAAAATCAAAGCTGGAGTAATACACTTATGCATCAAGAAGTTGTTTTTTAAGAGTAAAAGATGACTGATGGATAAAATACATTAGTTCCACTTTTGAATCCTAAGTTTTTTATAGATGAAATTAAAATCCAGAAACGGGTCTGGGAACTTGAATATTAAAGCACTATATTAGCTGTGTCCATTGACTTCTCAAATTTGTAATGGATGACTCTTGAGCAGAGTAAAGAGAGATGTTCTTAAGAGTCTTGAATGAGTTCACTAAAGATAAAAAAAAAAAAAGAAAACTGATAGAACCAAAAATCATTGATTTTGAAGAAAATCCTAGAATATTATGAGAAATAATAATCACAACACACAAACCAAATCAAAGTGAATAACTACAGAGGTCAACATATATCTGCAGTGAGTGTATATGTTCTGCAGTTCACAGCTGGAATTGATATGGACCAGTTTATCTTTCATAACTTCTTAGGTAAATGTTATGACATGGATGGATTATTATAATCATAAAAAAATGAACAGCAGATATTTTGAAAGTATGTCACATAGTTAGAAAATTATTATTTTTATTTCCCCTTTCCACTGGCAGTATCTATATCTAACAAGATAAAAGAAAATTTATCAAGAAGTATTATTACATGGACAACCATATTATGGTATTATCTTGATCCAAAGATAATTCTATATATATTTATCATATTAGAAGATTATTTAAATATTTTGGCATAACATGTACATTGCATGATCCAGACAAATTAATCAAATATTTATTTTAGATTCATGAAAATATATTTTAGGTATCTACCATAGTCTCCCCAAATAACTTGACTTAAATATTTTATATTGTCATTAGCCACTTTTGAAAAATTTACTTTGATTATTTTATGTGTTTTTGTATAAGGAAATGACTTAAAATTTGTTCAAATGTTATGCAACTCTATTCTGGTAAGCATATTTCTTAATGCAACTGATAGACCTATGTAATTCATCAGGGTTTGATAGGCTTTTTAATATTTTGTTTAACCCATATATATTGATATTGTGATATCACAAATTTATAAGTATGAAATTTATTTAGGCAATTTAACATTCATTGCATATCAGATAATCTTAAATAAATACAAAAGTTTAACAAAAATAGTGCTAAATTCGTTTTTACGTAATAATTCTTGAAAATAGTTTAAAACTTTTTAATTGGTTGATTAATGGTACATTATGCCATCTAAATTAATTTTTCAGTAACTTAAAAAAGTATTATTGTTAATATGGAAATTGCTAACAATATTTAATTATAAGATTTCCTGCAGACAAGCATAGAAAATTTTAAGTTTTTCATGAAAAATGATTTTATGGACGTATATATATATATATATAATTACATTGGATTTTCAAATATCAAAAAGTCTTAATTGGTTATGTAATATTTAAGTATCAGAAGTGATAGATGGATATTCAATCCAGAATTTTTTTTGTTTTTTAATCTATCATTCTACTATTATTCTAAATTACACAATGCTTTTTGTGATTAAGACTACTACTCTTTATTAAGCTTATTCAAATCTCCATTTTGATATATAATTATAAAGTTGATAAGAGTTTTGGACTATATAAAATTCATAAAACTTTTTTAGAGATTTGAATTAAGGGTAGCTAGAAAACGTTTTTATATAACTTACACTATTCTAATGTTAATTCTTATAGTTTTATTATTGTCAATATTAGTGTATTGGAGTTTTCACATAAAAATATATACTAATAGTGAAACAAAAAATCAAATATAATTGTAATTTAAATATTTAATGCTTTGTATAAACTCATAGATGTCTAAGCAAAAGTAAGATTTAAAATATTTGAAAATTCAGTTCTCTCCCATAATCAATCTTTACATTACATATTTACCAGTATTTTGTTTTATCAAAATAAATACATTTTTTTATTAATATTTGCTGTTTAAAAATATTCAAATAATTCAAAATTAAATGAATATATATATATAACCAAAACTGCCTAACCTAGAAAAAATAAAATGCAAAACCATAAAACAATACAATACTAGATTAAATCCAAAATTTTACCATGGTTGTGTAATGATTTTGGTAAAATTTTGGATTTGATCTAGTATTGTATTGTTTTATGGTTTTGCATATATATATATATTGCTCTGCTCAGTTCCTTTTGGAGGTCTTAAAGGAACCGAGCAGGGCAAATTCCTAATGTCCACTCCATATGTTCTTCTCATTGCAGCTGTTATTACTTTGTGATTATTCATATAATATACAAATGGCTGCTCACCAACATCCATTAGCCAGTGTGGTGAGAGTATTGGCTTTTTACCCCCGAGTTTAAGAATATTTTTTCTAATATATAAAGACCCAGAAAGAGACCACATGTGAGATGGATGGATGAAATAAGAAAGTGTGCAGGGGTGATGTGGAGAAGAGAAGCTAAAGATAGGAAAAGATGGATTGAACTTGGAGAGACCTTCATCCTGCAATGAATTTATCATGATTGATGATGATGATGATGATTACAGATAATAATAAATTATTTAATATCATGGCTCAAGCAATTTGAAACCTCATTGATAAAGGGAAAAACCAGACACTGATCTGGGGATAGGAATTAAAAATGTAGTTAAATGTAATCACTAATTACTTAAGATTGCAATAGATGACATTAGAATAGGGAGCAGTTCTTGTTTTAACATATTACAGTTACTAGTATTTATCAAAAACTGCAGTCATTAAATTTATATTTCTACTTAAACCAACATATTGCTTGTGAATGATTCATAGTAAAATTAAAAGAAATATAAATTTAGTAAGACCATATATCTTCAAAATCAAAATGTATGATTCCAAAATATAAATGAACAAGCATTGGAGAAGGTAGGTATTACTACCCTAAATTACTAACATAGGAAAATGTTAAAATGTCATGCAAAACATTACTTGTATATATTTATGTGTGTGTTAGCACTTCTACCCCATCAAGCTTGTAGACTGCAATTTGATTCTGGATCTTGTAAATCTTTTTTAAAATCCAAACATAGTTAGAATTTTTATTACCTAACCAATCCAGTTAGTCATCCAAATAGTATTTGGTAAATGTTTATTTAGCTAACAAAAATGAGGCAAAGATAAGGATAAAGATAACCATTGACTCATTGCATAAAGAAAATTAATACTTTACTCACTTTCACTTATGAAGGTACATTATGTAGTGCTATGAATATAACCTGCCTGATCAAAAGCAGTGCTAAGCTGTAGTTAATTTCTAATATTGTTCATCTTTCCTTTGTTACTCTCTGTATTGAATTATAATTATGTTTTAATTCTGCAGTCATTGCATTATCATGTTTTAATCAAATAATTCATCTGTGAACTTATCTAGCTTAAAAGTATTTAACTTTTTTTCAGATTAAGAATATAGTTAGGTGTTTACTCATCTTGGAATCAAATGCCAAGTTATAGCTATGGTAGGTGGTTGCACAAATTACTAAATCAAAATGGAAAACCATTTAAATCATTTACACTCAGTACTGGGAAAACTTTAATAGTGCCTCACACTTTCAAGCCCATGATATGAGATGGCAGCATATTGAAATATTTTTAGATCACAAACATGTTTAGATTCTTTTTCAGGTAGATGGCACATAGACAAAAATCGTCCATTTAGTCATGGTTGGAAAATGGATGTTGAATTTCTCCCTCTAATGCGCTACTTAAACGGCTGCATTTTATCAATTTGTGCGTAGATTGCCCGCTGTTGTGCGCATTTATAGTTATAAAAAGTTTTTGCTGACTTTATTTTTATATGAAATTAAATTCATTTATTATTATTTTATAAGTGCTGTAGCTTTAACGAGAACGGTTTTTTTTTAAATATCTAATGTAATTTTTATTAATTAAAAAAAAGTCTAATTAAAAATGAAAACCTACTTTCTAATATCATTTAATCGAAATTATTAAAGTACCATTTAAAAAAAAGTATTAATGTTATTTATAAACTATAAAAACATACAAAGATTCAAAAAAACTATATTTAAACTTAATAATTATCTCAACTTGCACTCACTACTAATTAATTAAAGATTTTTTTAACTTTATAATTTAATAGAAAGCTATTTTTAATGAATAAATGCTATCTCTGAAGGAGACTAATAAATGAAACATGTTTCACTTGTTTTATGTAATATGTAAATAGAATTATGAAAAATGTTATAGTTAATTACATGTTATCATGTATAGTGCGTGTGTGTATATATAAAGGCATCTCATTCATACTCACAAGCAGGCTTATTTTTTTTTTCTCAGTGATGAAAGTTTATTCATAAAAAAAAAAAAACAGATACAAATATAGTTAGAAAAAAGTTAACAAGGGAGTGATTATATGATAGTGGAATCATAACCAGTTATATTTAATATTAATTGATAAATAAGTATTTAGCTAATATAAATTCCAAGTAAATCTAAGTTGATCATGTGTATATCAACATACTTGCTATAAAATCAATATCAACATTGTAATAGGTCATTAATAAAAAGACATATTGCATCTATGGATATTGAGCTACTGTTAGCACTATCATTTTTAAATTATGCCATAGTAAATAATAGTCGTGGCTACCTCAGTACATGACAATACTGTAATAAAAAATACACTTTCTTATTGCACTTCTTTGTATAGAAAGGAGATTGCCTTCAATACTTACGACAGGGAGCATGAAATATTTATCAGTCCAATTAGTTTATTGATTTTATATTAATCAAAGAGTTTGATTTTTATTAATAAAGTAAAGAAATTCCTTCTCATTATTTTATATTTTAACTTTCTAATAATCATTAAATAATCTATATATAATAAAGTAATTCATAATGTATATATATAAAGTTAAACACAATTTTAAATGCTGCTATAATCGATATTATGCGCTATCACTTCAGTACATGAAAATACTGTAATAAGAAAATAAAATCATTTTCTAATCATTCCTTTTTGTATATAAAGGAGATTGTCGTTAATACTTATGAGAGAGAGCATGAATATTTATCAATCCAATTATTTTCTTAATATAGTAGTATTTTTTGCTGAGATAGGAATGTATATTATTCACTGTGGCAGCATTTAAATATGATTGTATTTAACATTATATAGTCATATTCATATTGCGAATTACTTTATTATACAGAGCATTTAATGTTTTTTACAAAGTTTAAAAAAAAGGATTTCCTTTTCTTTATTGATAAATATCAGTCTATTTAATCAATATAAAAGCAATAAAATGATTGTATTGACAAATATTTATACTCTTTGCCGGAAGTATTGAAGACAATTTCCTTTATTGAGATGGAATTGCGTATTGTTTACTGTAGCAACATTTAAAAGTGATTGTGTTTAGCATTATATGTATTCACATTTAAAGTTGTAATTATAAATTTATTTAAACGCACATTGATTATGTAAGTAATATTTATTAAGGCTGTAACCTCAAGAACATGCGTATAAAATGCGATAGTAGAGGTCCCTACTATCGCATTTTATACGCATGTTCTTGAGGCTACAGCCTTAATAAATATTACTTATATATTCACATTGTAAATTACTTTGTTATATGTATAAAGATCTATGACTATTCCCTCAATCTGGAGTCACAAAACTGATTTAATTTTTTTTTTTTTCAAATAGTGGGTCATAGCCAATTAAGTTAGTTATTCAACGTCTCAATAATTATTGTACATATATATTACTATAATTTGATTTATAAATGTCAAACTTTTTTGAAATATGTCATTTATTTGACATCATTCACTTTAAATAAATGTATTACAGATATTGCTAATTATTTACAAATCAATATATTATGATACATTTTAACCTAGATATAAATTTTAAACTTAATTAAATAGCAATATATTATAATTACATTATAAACAATCACATGATAATCTTAATAGAACCCCAACCATCTTTTTTTTTTTCATTTGAAGTATCTTAGATATATTCTTAAAATCTCCATTTGACACTACCTGCTTAAAACATATGAATAAACACCGAATAAACTCATTTGAAAAAAAGTAAATATAGATATATTTATTTATACTTTCAAGCAGGTGTGGTAAAATGTGGGTTTTTGGATTATATTTAATTAGAAGTAATTTGTTCTCTCCAGATTATTAAAAATAAGTATTTAATGACTCTGCCTTGAAAAATATTTGAGATACAATTAATTTTGTTCTTACAATTTTTTGGTGTTGAATTTGTTATTATCTATAACAAGTAGCCGCCAGAAAAGAAATCTTTTTTTATTAATATAAAAATAATGATTTGAGTGTTAATATCTGCAAGATTTTACTTTGCTATTCTTATGAAATATTTTATCATATGACCTATCAGCTTCTAGTGTATATATTGAAACAGACAGATCGAAGAACCGATCTTAGTTTCATGTGTTTAAGTACGGTAATTCGAACTACTATTCGCCGCAATGGGATTTTTCCATTTCAAGTCACAAAAATTGAGCTATATATATATTTTATGTTTTGTAAATAAATATGTAAAGGTTCTGGGTATAAATGTCACAAATCATGAAATAATATTCGTGTGTGCGTGGTTTGTGAATTTATATCAGCTTAATTTAAAGGTTTCATTGCGGGTGTATTTGCTTAAATTTTAGCCTTTTAGAATTATACAAAGTCGTTTAAAAATACTGATCAAAAGTCACATTCCTTTGATCAGTGGTTTTAATTAAAATCTGTATTGTACAAATGTATAGAGTAATTGAGTTGTATTCGAAATTAGATAAGGAATTTATATTTGTAATTTCTTTGTCAATTTAAAATTGCGTATTAAAGTTAAAGATAGCTGAAAACGGAACAATGGAAATGGATAATTGATATTGTATGGTCAAGCTGGATTGCTGGAGGCTAGAGAAAAGT
>JAQFVV010006865.1:205451-286315 GCA_028023455.1 Epiperipatus broadwayi
AATAAACTTAAACATTTACTATTAGAATCCGAGATTATTATTATTATGGATCACAAGAGTCTAGGGAGTTTATAAATAAATGCTACTTAACAAACGATAGGGCTTATAAGGTGGGCATTATATTTACAAAGATTTAACACAATGAGTGGTTCATTGCTCAGGGAAGTGAAAATATTTGTAGCTGGACATATTGAGCCGAAACCGGTACCGTGGATAACAGGCCAAAATTTAACATTAGAGGGAATGTACAGTTAACTCCACTTATAATAGATGCGGATATGTCGATGGAAAGGGACACAGAAGAGAATAAAAAAATTTCAGTCATCCGATCCCACATGCAAAAAGATAACAACATTACAATGATACCGACCTTACGTAAGCAAACTGACGAAAAAAATAATAATAAAATAAATCGGTATAAAATGAGGGAATCTGAACGGTTGATGTTTCAGGGTCAAAAAGAAGGAACCGATTACTGGAGAATAGTCATACCCAAAAGCTGTAAGAATACGCGTACAAATTATGTACATAGGACATATGGACACTATGGTGCACTCTAAAGTGAATAAAATTCTTACAGAGGGTGGTATTATTGGCCAAATATGTATATAGGTCGATTATTAATACAATTCCAGATGTGTGCCATGGATGCAGACAAAATAAACCGTGAATAAAAAAATTATGCGTGGAATATTGACTCCTATTATAGCGCCCAAACCCAAACGTAATTGTTAGGTATCGATTTTGCGGCCCATTACCTCAGCTTTCGATCAAGCAGGTAACATATATCTTAGTGACGCTCGATGTGTTTTCGAAGCTGGTACTGGCTTATCCATTGCACAAAGCCGATACAAAAAATTATATTGCTGTGTTAAAGAAGAAACAATTCATTCAGGTGGAAGACCACGTGCAATTTTGAGTGACCAGGGGATGCCATTTATATCCAGGGAATGAAAAAAGTTGGATAAAACAGGAAAACATACACCATATCTTAACCTCTATAAGAAACCCCAATCTAACCCGTGTGAAAGGGTTATGAAGGAATTGGGAAACTTATTTCGGGCACATTTGAAGGAAAATCATAAACATTGGGTGAAAGTACTTCCTCAAATAGTGAAAATTATTAATTGCATGTACCACGAGTCTACGGGGGTTTGCCCCCTGAACGATTACATTACGGCCATCTGGAACCTTCTCTTCTCAAGTGTCGTTTGCCCCCGAGAATGAAACAGTAGACATAGTGAAGGATCGAAGTTGCACCAGAGAGAGATTAAAAAAAAAGCTGAACAGTGAAAGAAAAGAGAGAATAATAGTTCAGTACATTTTAAGATAGGAGATTGGGTTTATGTCAAAACCCAGCCTGTGAGTAAAATGAGCGAGAAGCAATATAAGAAATTTTTCCCTTTATTTGAAGGTCCATACAAAATCATTCAAAAATGCGGTCCCAATGCATTCGTAATTCTAGGAAAGAAAGGTAAGAAGGGAGCGTATAATTCAAGATCTTTAAAACCTTGTAAGGGGGAAGGGGACAAGTCACCGGGGCAATTAAAACTTTTTATTGTTTTTTTTATGACAAATGGGGCAATGAGCTGATATTTTAAGTCAGCTCATATATATATAAGCTCACATATTTATAATTTGTCACAAATATTTTTTGAAGTTAAATAGTTTGTAAAATGAAAAAAAGAATTAATTAACAAATGGTTTTGATTTAATGGAAAGGGTAAAAATTTTGAACTTTTATTTTGAAATAAACAAATAAAATTGAATATAATTTATTAAAAAAAAAAAAAATGTTAAAAGTGTTTAATTAAAAGGGAGAAAAATTTGAGAGATAAAAGGGTGGTTAAAAGAAAACAAAATTAGATTCTTGGTAGTAATTATACTGTATTGTTGAAACTTTCACAAAGTAAAAATATTTGGTTAGTAATTGCTATCACGCTAATTAAAAAAAAAAGATAAGAAAGAGTGGAGATAAGATCACTTTTAGAGAGATCAGTTGACTTGACTTTAGAGACCAGCAAGGACAATAAAGAAAGCAGCTGTGTTTCGAACAATAAAATTATTATTATTGAAATTTAATTTTGCGGACTCTTGTCAAATGTATAGCGGCTAAAGTTATCACAACCTTCCCCATTGGGGAATTGACCACCACTCCATCTGAATGAAGCTATCGAGAGAGTTATGGAATGGAAGAAACGGATATTGCTAGCCGGACAACCAAAGGAACACTCATGGAATTCGCATATACAAGGACAAAGGCACGACCAATGGAATGTAAAACCTATGAAAATCAGGCCACTCCGCTCTGATCGATCAGGGTAATTATAAACTTTTAATTAATGAGAACCCCTCTAAGTAAAGCGTAATAGAACTTTATCTTTAATTTAATTTTCATTTATTATGTTTATTACGAATGTTTCAACAATAGAGGGGGAAATAAATTTGTTTAATATTGTAATCTATTAATGTTAATTTTCGCTCAATATTTTTTTATGAAATATTGGAATAACTGTATTTTAAATTATTTAATATCTATTCGATCTAGAGAGTAACAACAGGGTGGGGGTATAAAAAGTGCATCGCCAAGTAACAGAGAACCTTGGGGCATTACTCGTTTGTTAGTAAAAAATAAGGAAAGAATTGAAAGTATAAGAAAGCGAAAGACACTTATACGTTCATTGTAAGATTTTTTGCAATTTATTTATTTACCAAAGAAAGTGGAGTTTAAAAATAAACTTCAGGAAAGATTAGAAATACTATAAGTCGTCTTATATACACGTCTGCTAGATTTCACAGTATTAGTGTAGGCGCGAGTAAATCTATGGTAAATATTTGGGAAGCATAATTAGAAAGTAAACAGAGGGAAAATCAGAAATTGTAAGTCAGTTCTTTCTGGATCGGATAGAATTATAAGGTTATTAATAATAAATAGTAGTAAAAGAAATTAAAAGTTTTTTTTTGTCCAACGTATTCTTGAATTATTTATAATAATTAGTTAGTGTTCTTAAAGGAAAACCCCTGGGAGATTATAATCAAAGTTTATAATCAGTGAATCGTCATTCGAAAATAAATAAAGACCAGGTTTATGTAAAGTTACGTGACCAGGTTCCAAGAGAGAAATCCTTGGTGGCGCCCTCGATGACGATTCTAATAACTAAAATTCAGTTAGTAGGGGAAGAAAGAAAGTTGTCATGTCGCAATGTAAATATTAAAAGTTATAATAAGATCTTTCATGTATTTTTGTACTTAAAATTCCACTATGATGTAACTAAACAAGTAACTAATTAAAAACTAGCAATAAAAGATGAAATTACATCTTGTAATATTTATTTGTTTAATCTCCCAAAAATCCACCACTCACATTATCATTCAACATGTTTTAAAAAATTATGACAGAATAATAAATTGAAAAATTTAATGAAAGTTTTTGTGGCTTCTTAAACAAGAGTTTTCACAGCTGGGAAGATTACATAGTGGTAGTTGGTAATGGTAGTGGTTGTGGTATGGGTAGAGGTAGTGGTAAGTGTAGGGGCAGGAGCCATAGCAATGGTGGTAGTAATAGTAAAATTGTTATGAATCACAAAAAATTGTGGTTATAAATATGTGAATGAAATTATTAATAAGTGCATGCTTGCTTTGATGTCCTACCATGTACACTTCTTTTCAATAATCACTTTAATTTTACTGTTGAGGATTAATGCTGTGCCCTCATATTTTATTATCTTATAATCATGTTTTTAGTGGGTTTTGCTAAGCTGTTTTCACTGATAAGATTAGTGAACTAATAGAATGATTTTTATTAGTGATTTTTTGTTTTTACTATTTTTTATATTATTTAGTTACTTGAACAATATATTATTCTGACTGTCTGCTCAACATATTGCATAGTAGATAATAATATTTCCACATCTGTTTTTATGAACATAATAAATCATGTGTTTATGGCTTTCACTTCAATTTTAATGATGTAAAAATATTACAAATTGAAAGAAATAACAATAAAAAAAATAAAGGAAGCTATGCTAATATACAAATATAAACATGACTTAATTAACAGGCAAGCAGCAAATGTTAAGATCACAGAATTGTGGGAAAGTTAGCCCTTCAATGCTTTAGTTGACAAAGATTACTGGAATAATCGAAAGCACTCCTAAGTGCACAAAAAATTTTAATTATTTAGTTACTGTATTTACAAATATTCAATTATATAATTACTGTATATTGCTTTAAAAATATAGACATCAAATAATACTAATATATATATATATATATATATATATATATATATATATATATATATATATATATATAGAGAGAGAGAGAATAAATTGGCTATTAATCATCAAATTGTATATTTTATTGCCTATGAAAAACTTGAATGTTCATCCATTTATTATTTTGGATCAAAGACTAGTTTACTGAACTAGCATATTTGTCACTGTAAAAAATCAATCTAATTCTCAATTTCGTTCTTTTTTTTTAGCCATGAGAAAAAATCTTGACATGATTATAATGCTTAGAAAATTTTGCTTTATGTGTAGTGAGTCAAATGATTAGAAGAGTTAAGAAGGTTTAGAACATTGATAATTCTAATAATGATATAAATTAAAGATTTAATAGTGCTTAATTTAACATTAGATGTTTAAAAAAATTAATTATTGATTTTTATGAGTTTGGTGCATTGCACTGAAAATACATGGTTATTAATATTTTAAGAATAATTACGCTGTTTAATACAATGATCATATGATTTATACCGGTACAATATATATATGTGTATAGCCATATGTGATTTAGAACAGTCATAGAATAGTAGTCTCAAATCTAAAGGGTTCTTGATTGCAGTGGTAAAGTAATAGATTTAAGAATTAAATGTTTCTGAATTGAAGGTCAATTTGTGACTTCTGATGGGTGAAAACCTTTTTGAGTTTTTAACCATTTGACTATTTTACTTTTTATAATTTAGCATAATAATTTGATTATTTTAATTTTTATGATTTAACATACTAACAGAGTTATGAATTTATAAGATAATGTTATCGAATTAAACAATCTTACACTTTGCCATGCAAATGTTACCTGACTTTTTTATGTGTATGTCTATATAAAATATACATGAAAAAATCAAAATATTAAATTATCAAAACTATTTAATATGTTATTTTAATATTATTTAAAATTCTATATGATTTTTGAATCCGTTCTTGAACTAAAGCACTTAGTTTTGAAACTAGTGTTCATTTTTCTCATATTTTTATCACCACCAGAGTTTCCAAATCAAAAAAATAAAAGTAACTAAAAACAAACAAAAAAATCTCTAAAAACAGCTAAAAAAATTTAAAATTCATTACAAAAGTACCTAAACAAATAATAAAAATTAACCTTTATTAATTCTTTTAAGCTTATTCAAAAATCTATTCATCACTAAAATTCTTGCTTCTTCAATTTCTGCCATTTTTTCACTGATTCTAAATTTTGGTATGATTTCATAGTGACAATTTTTCCAATGACATTTTTTGGCAATTCATAATCATAGTTGCTTTTCCTTAATCTCTTCAAACCAGATCTAATCATTACTATGCTACTGAGTGAAATAATATTTAATCTATTCTGCAATTTGGTTTTAACAATATTCATCTGACTAAATAATCACTCTATTCTGCATTTGAATGAGGTAATAAAAGAATTTTTAAAACAAAACTGATTAACTCTTGAAAGGGATTATCTCTGGCAGCATCTTGGTATTGAGTTACTTTCACCCACAGCTTTAACATACTGGAAGATTGTTTCCACTGAATTGCATGAATTTTTCTTCATTAAAAGTCATTGTGAGTCAATACAGCATTATCAATGAAAAGCATTTCCACAAGATTAATTATATCTTTTTAATTAAATTGAAGCAGTGGTCAATATTTAGTGATGTCATGATTTGCAAAATTGATATATTATCAGGTAACCTTTGGTGAATTTGTTTTATAAGAGACAAAAGGAAAGCAATGCAGTGACTATGAATATTTTCTTTTCTTCATCTGACAGTGAAGAATTGTTTGTTTCAGTTTCAAACTGATAACACAAGTATGAATTTTGTGCTAAATAGTTTCCAATCACTACATCATTTGTTATTTGTGTACCTTGAATAACAATTTTAGAACAACAAAATTCTATTAAATTTAGCAAGTCCTGCAGCACCTTCATACAAAAATTATTCTCGGATTCAAACATTTTATTAAATCTCTGTACTTCAACAAGTGCAGGTTTAAAAAATAAAAGAAAAAAAAAATTATTTGGTCATCAAACATTGAGCACAAAATTTCTATTGTGTAGCATCTTTCATGTGTTTTACTAAATTAATTTTTTTTTAGTTCATTCTATTGCTTCAAAATTATAACAATAGTCATCTGTATTGACATACAATGTATCTCACTACATTGTATTAATTTCAATGGTTCATTTCCATCATTCATTGAAGAATAGAGTTTCTTGTATTTGGATTGTCTAATTGTAGAATGAGAAAACCAATTAAATGTTTCTTTAATCAAAAAATTCTATATTTCTTGGAAGACCTTCTTTTATCATGTGAGAAATAGCTAATAGTAATGAATGACAGAAGCGATGTACTAAAATCAAATTAAGTACTTTGGCTTTGAGTTTAGCATATACATCATTATTGATTCCTATCATTACACAAGTGTTCTCTGTTCCAATTGCAACAAGTTTATGTAAATCTAAGCCATTTTTTTTCTCAAGGAGAATTTAATTGCTTCACAAATTGCATCACCATTGCACTTTCTAAGTGGTAGTAAATCTAAAAAAGTTATAGTTATGCACTTTTTATCTTGAGAGTCATATTTAATTACTATATTTAAAAGCTTGGAAACTGAAATATTATTTTTATTGATTAGTAAATTATAGTTAGTATCACCTATATCAACTATTAAATTTTATCTAAAATGTGGTACTAAAACATTTGAGATTATGACTGAATATTTTGTTCATTTAATATTCAGATTATTACAACTTTTTCTGTCTGAGAAATCTGGTATACAGAACTTACTTAATTTGTCTATATGACTTATAGGGCAAATTTCTGCTACAAAAAGTATTATATTTCCCTCTGCTCTATGAACATTTGAGTTTTTCACAAATGAAAGAATATTTGAACTCCACTGAGCACTAAATAATGGCTCAATACACTTGCCTTTGCTGTCAAAATGCAGTTACAATATCTGCAGTGACATTTTGTATTTTCTCCTTCAATTTTTTGCAACCAGTTTTTATCTCTCTTATCACATAGCCATTCCATTCTAAATTTTTTGAATGTATTTTCTTTTATTTGGTCTTTTCACTAACATGAGAGTAATAATTAATAAATAGTAAATTGCTATAATAT
Source organism: Epiperipatus broadwayi (assembly GCA_028023455.1). Classification (NCBI taxonomy): domain Eukaryota; kingdom Metazoa; phylum Onychophora; class Udeonychophora; order Euonychophora; family Peripatidae; genus Epiperipatus; species Epiperipatus broadwayi. Next base: position 212,845 of record JAQFVV010006865.1, read on the forward strand.
CCCAAAATGAAAATCATATTAACATCATGATGCACTATAGGTAACTTATTAGGATTCACAATGTAGCAGCAATTACTATCAAACTTTAAGAACAATGACAAACTGCTTGAATAACCTGCAATGGCTATAATCTGCCTCAGTCTGACATGGTAGCCAATTTTTTCACTAAGTTGGCAGCTCTCCTCACCTACTAAGTTCTGCCTCTTTTACAAATGTCAAACATTTACCATATTTGGTCATACACATAATTGTTCCACATTAAAGCTAATACAAAGTAAGGAATTTATTAAATTTTAATGTTTTCATGAAATTTTTTGATTTTGCAGAAAATCTCTAAAATGTAGCTGAATTAATATAAAAAATCACTAAGAAAATTTCTTTACCTAAATGTAAAAAAAAAGCTGTTAGAAGAAGCAAAAATCTGCCAAATTTGATGACTTTTTTGTTAAATTGTCAACTCTATACTATCAATAAAGGCAAGCTTAAGTAAATTATAATTTTAAGATTGAAGATATATGAGTGACTGTGCAACAATCTCAAAATTAATAATTTAGCTGAATTAATTCATTTTATCATTCTGTTTTGAGTCATATATTGTGATCTTAAATAATCATTGGATGTTCAATGGCTCAAGTTGATTACTGCTTCTAATGTAATTGTATGTAAACTGGAAAAATTGTGTAGGTTTTTATTTGTACATATTATTCTTTACTAAATAATCAAAGATGCTGATATCATCTAACATATCACTATTAAAGTACCCAGTTGTTGGCCTGCTAACAAGTTTATATTGATCTATAAGCAAATTGATTTCAGTTTAAAATTTTACATATTTGAATCTAATACCATTAATTTGGATAGAATAATGTAATGGTGGACACTGGATATATAAATCCAATGCTCTTGACTAATGAAGGCTAATAATTTAAAACTACTGTGAGAATTTTATTGTTGCCAACTACTGATCATTAATTAATCAAATTTATGCTAGATATACTTAGAATACAATAAAAGAGTTTATTATTGTTCTTAATGTAAATGAGGAGTGAGATATTAAAAAAAATCATGTAATGCTTTGTTTAATATATTCAATGATTAAACTGCAATTATTTGATTGTGTACTCACAGCTTAAGAAAAATACCAAGCAAATTGAAACTTGTTACAATGAGGTATTTATATATAATACCCACACAATAAAAATAGTCTTTCATTAATATCAAATGTAATAAAATTGTGCATATGTTTTTAAAATATATTTTGATTCAATTGAATTCAATCACTCATATATATATATATATTAATAAATACCTGATAAATTATATTATATGTATTTATTTTAAATTATGATGTATAAATTTTTTATGCAGAAATACTTTTATTAATCGAATCGTAAGAATTATAGTATCTATTGAACTTATTCGGATAGAAACAGAAAATGTCCTGCAACTTTTAAAGCTTTGCTATTTTGGTATTAATACCTATTTATCATAGTTTAAAATAATTATATATTTATAGTGTTACCATATCGATTCTAATATTGTGTTGTATTGTTGAGTGCATAAAGTTTTATTATACTTATATATAATTAAAGGAAACTATAATTAACTGTATAACAGTTTCTATATTAGTATTGATTACATAAATAAATTGTTGGTGGTCATGACCCATGTTATGATGGTTATGTCTGATAATATCTATTGGTAATAATAGGCACATGATATATTGACTATAACTTACTATTTACTTACATAATTAATACTGGCATATTGTGTAAGATTAATTTCTAATTTCATTTATTAGATATGGATAAATAATAAAAACGTTTGTCATATTATAACATTAGTTTTAATAAGTGGTATTGAATTTTCGTTAATTAGATATAATTTACATTAATCACAGCCTTGAAAAAATGAAAAAATATGAGATTTATACGATTGAAATATTAAATTTCTGTTTACGTCAATCGAAAAAAAATCACATATATAAAATTTAAATAGTTGTAGACAATTAACTGAGATTGAAACTAGCAAGCTAAAGAAAATTAACTGAAACAAGAGACAAAATTAATGTGATTATAACTGAATTACTGATAATGATGAGGGAAAAAGATTTAGAGAATTAGTAGTTATTTATAATGTAATTTATAATTCAGGAGAATGACAGTAGATTTATTTTCTCTAATAATCATGATTCAACTAGAAAGAAAAGACCTAGTTTAGTAAAATATGAAAAATTTTAAAAAAATAGCTGAATTTTTCAATGACTTGAAAAAATTTAATACAGATTTTTAAACAGACATATTTATTTTTAAAGAAAAGTTTGAATTTAGAAAAGAATGAGGAATAAAATTTAATGCAGGTATCATTACAAGATATAGATAGTGTGAGGAAAATATGTTAATATTTGTTTTACTGAACGTGAAAGTCTTCATTTTTGATAGTGGAAAATAAAATTTAAAATTTGGAAGAAATCATACATATTAAGAAATATGCATATGAATCAGGATACATATGTAAGATTTAACAATCCAAGACATAATATTATCTTTTGTTTTATTTAATAAATGTGTATTTAGATGAATTATTAATTAAATATTGATTTTATACATGGAACTAACATTGACAGTATCAGATTTGACAATGACGTGGCAGAACTTGCAAATAATTAAACAAACTTTAATGGTTATACAAACTTTTTAATAAAGGAAGTTATTATGTGGATCTTGTAAATTAAATCTAAAAAAAATTTTTGCTAATGTGTTAGCTACAGTATAGCTTTGTATGAGGCATTGCATAAACCGAAAGAAGAAAATACTGGCCTTAAAATGAATTTGAAGAAAAATAAAAATTATAAGTTGGAAAGATTAATGTTACACATGTACAAAGTTAAAAAAATAAGTGGGAAAAATGTCATCATGGGAAAAAGTATGTAGAGAAAAAACAGAGGGATTATAAATTATGTTAAAAGAGATTGCAGAAAGTATAAAAAAAAAAGGATAAGAAGGGAAATGTAAATAGTATGGTATTTGGATAGTAAAACAATAAAGCTGGTAGACATAGAGAATGTAGTCTAGCTTGTATATGTAATCTACCTTTATAAAGATATGTAGGATAAAGAATGTAAGATGAATTGAGGTTATATTCCTAATTTATTATTGATATTATTGTTATTTTAATATATACAAATTAGGTTTTTATATTTGATATGATTATTATTAAGATTTAAGCCTATATTTTTTTTCTAAAAAAACAAATCTTAATACAAAGCTAAGATATTATTCTTAATGGTCCTTTATTTAGTGTAGTATAGAGGACTACATACTAGAGATCAAAGTCCATGGATTATGGCCCAATTCTGTTAATTCCAGAGTTTGAACTTTTATGAACTTCCAAGTTAATAACCTTGTTCTAATATTTTACTTAATGTTTTATGTTTGCATTTAAACTTACGTAATAAATATATTTTAATAGAATTAAGTTTTGATATAATGTTTTAGCATTTAAATTTAATTAATAAATATATTTTATTTGACTTAAGTTTTAGTATAATCTTTTTATTAATTTTAAATAATTTAAATCTTGTCATTGTGTCTTACATAAATAGAACATTGTTTGATTAAACACATAAGCCTAGATAGTTTAAACTGACAATGTTCTTCAATGCATTTTTGTAATCATCATTCACTCTTTTTAGTATTTCTGTTACAGTACAGAGTAACAATAAAACATTCTTAAATAGCCACTACATGGGACAGTCTCTCAAAAAGCCCCTCCTAAAGGAATATTGAAATAATTGGTATTTTACCCTCTAGCTAAAAAGTGCTATATACCAATTCAGTTAAACTCCGTTATTAATTATCTGAAAGAATCTTGTTGAAAAAAAATTAATTTTATTATGCCTAGATTTAAATTCAGGTCTATATAAACATGATAGACAAATATGTTTCCATTACACCATGATGCCCCAAACATTATAATCTATCAAGCACAAGGATATAGCAGAAGCTTGATTTGTAAAAAAAAAATCATTATTTTGTCCAATTTATTTTTTCAAACAAAAGTGACTGCAGATTATAGTTATTATTTGGTCTAAAATTATTGTATCTAATCTTAAGATCATCAAGTTATCAAATATACAACCAAACCATGTAACTAAATACATAGCATGTATTCTACTAATACTCATAAAGTGTGATCATCATATTCAGAATTTAAATAGTGATAGGATAATTGATGATTCAAACGTCCTAAGATAAATACAATTAACAATGAAATAACTGGAAAAAAATCATAAATATCAGTTTATAAATGATGATAAGAATTAAATTAAAAGATTCTTGTTAATATCACTGTTTACAATGCAGGTTTTTAATTATGTAATTTTTTAAAAGATTTTGTCACTTTAAATTACTTTGTCAAAAATATTATTATATTTTTTGTTCTCAGAGTATTTTATATACAGTAATGAGTTGTGTAAAAATTGTTAGGTTATAAAATATGGTAATTGACTATTGAAATTTCATAAGTAGATGGATTAGTCTTGCATGGTTTGCAGAAACAAAATGGCAGATTTAAAAACCGAGATCTATAGCTTACAGCGTAAATCTGTCAATTCCATGCTAACATATTATATAATCTCCTTAGTGGCAAACCTCTCAAGTTTATTTTTACCATGCATATATTCTGATTTTGTGAAATTACTTGATATTTGATGTATTTTCTGGGTTTTATTAAAAGTTTCCTAATTTTAATCTAGGTTTTAAAAATGGTTTTTAAGTCTTTGAAACAATGTTTTGTTTCACAGATAATTTTATTGTTAAATTTATTTACATTTTTAGAATTTTCTGGCATATCTAATGCATTTATAACAGAATTTGATGATCAAAGGATATTTCTAAATGTTCTGTAACTTAAGTAGTTTTATTCTTTTGTTACAGGTTCTTAAATAAGAAATTATTCTTTAATAGTGTATCTTATTATCCATTAACATCATCTCCACAATAGTTTTTTCATATCATATTATATATTTACAAGTAAAACACCTACAACCATACATACAATTATAGGCTTAAATTGTAAAAATATAAAATTATTAATTAGGTGACCTTCATATTTTGAAACTAGTTAGTTAACGAAAATGGCGAAAAACATTTTTCCAATTATATGGCTGATTAACTAATAATGGTCAATGGCCTCCATTGTAATTGGTATAAAGATTAATTCATCATTTTATTTGAAAAAAAAAAATTTCTAATAAATAGAAATTCGTGACAATTTCCTGGTTATAAAATTGGAATAGAAATGGTGATTAAAAAAAAAAAAATTCTAAAAACAAATATTTTAATCTTTAGTAAAAGTTTCCTAGTCTTCAAATTGTCTTTAGATTAATGTAAAGTTTTTTTTTTTCCTTTTTAATGTTAAATTTGTGTTATTATTTAGTGAGAAATAAAAACCATGACAACAAAAATATTTATGCAATTTCATCACTTTTATAAAATATTTTCCATAAAATGAGTGAAATTAATATATTTTTTTGTCTTCATGCAATCTCACCATTCTGTTCCCATATCAATTCTTTACAGGTATTAGTATTAATCATTCCCTGCATCCCTTATTTATGCATACTTAATATTCAAAATTGCTCTGATATATTATTTTGACCATTTTGCAGTGGTCATTTTACATATTCTCAATAAAGATATTTTTTCAAAACTTTTGAAGTAAGGTAGGGATATTTTCAGGTATGTTTTCAACACTTTGAAAACATAGTGACAACTAATGGATTGGTAAAATAACAGAAACATGGCTTTTCAGTATTCTTCCACAAAACAGGGAGAAAAAAGATGTCATTAGTCAACACATTACTATATTATTGATTGTTGATAGTTTTTGTGAATTTTTTTCATGTTGTACCCTTAAAATAATTAGATTACTATCAATGAATAATAGTCGAATATCTACTTAGATTGGTTATGATCCAATGTCATGAAAAAAACATGATCAGAATATTTTTTATGACATGGTCATTGGCAGACACATAAGTTAACCAGAAATGTAGAAATGTCTTTCACACCTATATTTGTATATATAAAAATTTTAGAAACTTTATTATTTGTATGTTGTCTTTATTAAATTTAATCAATTATCTTGCATTAAGTCATCATTCTATATTTTTTAGTTGATAAAAATTAATCTCCATTATTTCTTGAATTCTTATTAAAGTGAAAAATATAGGCAATACATTTTCTTGCTTCACCACTATCTTATGGGGATGTTATTAAGTGCTAAGTTTATTTACCCTTCAGTAATCTTCACTAAAACAGAATCTCAAAATATCCATTTAAATATCCTTATGAATTTCTAATTCATTGTAAATATAGAATAAATAAGTGGCATCATTTTAAATATGTAATAGTTCTCGGAACCAATGTAATTTCCTACTACAGTCTTCAATAAATTTAATCAACCTTATCACATTATATCATCATCTGACTGCCTTTAGCAGAGAAAAATGATAGCAATTACAACTGCTTCTTGAGTTCTTATATATAAATAATGTATTGCTGTTAGATATTTATATGCATACTTATGATTTTATAAGTGTTGCATATCAAATGTTGATACTATTTATAAATAGTATTGAAAAATACTTTTTAGTTAAAAAAAACAAAATATTTACATCTCTGAGAAAATTCTTAGTGCAAAGAATTAAACAAAAACTGATATTTTCTATGTATATCTGCATTTATATAATTATAGGTATATTTATGGATATATTTTAGGGGTCTTGTGGTGTATTAATACTGCATAAACTGCTATTTATATGATTTGATTTGAATTTGGGTTGTGTAAAACTTGAAAATTATTTTAAATTTCATTTAGGCTTAAGTCTTCTTACCCATATCCAGTCCATCTCCAATTCAATTAACCATGCAATATTGCTCAGTAAATCAGTATGTAACTATTTTCAGCTAAAGAATAAAACAGAAATAAAAAACATTTTCAAATCCTTGTCACTTGACCATTGACGCGCTAGTTGATTTATGAATTTTTCTTTTTGCTCCTCTATAAATGACTTTTGGAGAGGTCCTTTCTTTGTAATAGCTATTTAAATTGTTTTATCTTTTACTTTTACATATATATATGTGTGTGTTCTGTTTTATTTATAATGATTTATATTTTTTAATCAGGAGCGCCCCCGTCCAGAATTTGCAACCAAGGCTCCGATGTTGGAAAGAAATCCCATAACGGGAATGAAAGAACCAGCTTTCCCACGAGAGCTCAGGGTTCCTCGAATCCTGGCAGGCGTTGGCGCCATCTTTTTGATGGTAAATCAGTTATTTTTATATTTAAGATTTGTCATAAATAATATTAAGCCATTTAAATTATTGTTTTCATTAATTTTGAAAAGTCTTAATTTTAATAGCAAATGAAACTCTTATAAATTGGATTCTTTAGCAAATTTTTAGATATTTATATCTTACTTGACAGTAATCTTTCAAATGTTTATAATTTTAATACCATATTTGTCTAAATAGTAAATGCTATGTTTCTTTTTGTTCTTAATCTTTTTTGCAGGATTGATTTGTTTGCAAAAGCAATGTTTGAAAACGATGATATTAGTTAAATGGACTCACCCCTTCCCCCGTCGTATCTACTAATCTTAATATGCTATTAAATATTATTGTGTTATTATTAAATAAATCTGAAAGATAAAAATGTTACATATAATTTTTTTTTATCTATATAAACATTAATTCATATATCCGTTTTAAAATATATATACATTATTGTCTAGCGTGGGGGTCATTTCACTTTAATTATTTAGAACATTTTTTGAACCTAATATAATAAAAACATTGAAGTTTATATAAATAAGGACACCTACTATATATACCAAATTAAATATATCCATAACTAGTTAAAATGTAAAAGTTAGGGTTGTCATTTTCATTAAAATAAATTTATTAATATTAAAAATTCCATTGATTGCTTCACCGCTTTAATTATATGGGTTTTTATTTATTGAAGTTTAAATATTAATAAAACAGCATTCGTATTTACTTTTATATGATTTCCAATAAAATATCTTTTTACATTTTTAAAAATGTCTAATCTTCACTATTCACTATTATATCACCCTCAAAGTATCTTAGTCATTATTTTCAGTCGTTATTTCTCTAAGCTAAATCCATTTTTTATTCATAACACACAAAATATTTTTTTAACAATAAGTAAGATTTATTTAAACATAAATACAATATATAAGTTAATCCTTTTCAGAAATAGCAGCTTCAGATAAAATTTCGAACTGTGGGTTCTTTTTTGGTTACCGAGAGCACTTGTGAAAGTGTATGGATAGCCGTCTGAATTGTTTAATTATAATTGAAGTTCTGTTTTTTCTTCACTTTTTTCTCCAATTGACTATTAGCTTCAGTCTGTTTAATTCCAGCACTAGTAGCTTTGTAGCCACAAAAATATCCAGCAGGATCTGTTTTGTAAATCTGAGGTACGCCTTCAAATTCATCATATGCAACCAAAATCATAGTGCAACCCAGTGATCTCATTTCAGCATTTTGTGTATATACCTGAGAAATATCTGCAATTCTTTTACAGAGCATTTCAACAGGAATATTATAACCATATTTATATTCCCAGTTATAAGCTTCATATCTTGCTCTTTGTACTTGTGAAAGGCTATCGGCTACAAGACCAGTCATCACACATCCAATATTTTTTGTGAGTTTAAATAAATGGGTAACAGTGTCAGGTACCAGAAGTTTATCAGGTATTTTTTTTGTGTGTGACAACACCAGCAGTGTCTTGTCCTCGTAGAGCTACAGAGGTCAGCCCTCCTTGATTGATTGCCTTAAAAGCATATTCAACTTGATATAGTCTACCCTCAGGAGAAAAGATTGTAATATGTCTATCAAATCCACCACTACTTCCACGCGCCATGTTTAGCTATACATACAAAATAATTTTCTTATCTTATTCGTCTAGTTTAGGATTCAGATATTTATGTGTTCTCATTTCTTCCAACATTATGGCTAGTTTTTGCTATAATTTAGCTTCTTAATTCTTCAATGATGTCAGTAGCACCAGTTTGTTTTCTCATCCATGGTTTTTACTTTTTATTCTTTCTTGTTAATCCAAATGTGACTTTTTAAAACACTTTTCTTTATTGCTTGCAGTTTCTTTTTATACTAAATATCCCAACTATCAGAACCATAATTTTAAAACTGATAAAGAAAATCTATTAATAATCTTTCTTTATCAGATCCCACAAGCATTTCTTTTTAATATTAATTCTACTAGAAACATTTTATGCAAGATTAATTCTGTCATTATTGTATATAGTTGTTTTTTTTATTATTAATAACAATTATTATTTTTTAAAAGCTACAAAATGTTACTTTTTTCATCTTTAGTTTTACCTTTTGCTTTTAACTTATAGCTTTTGTGATATTTTTGTATTTTCAATTAATTATTTGTGAAAACAACCAGATCTTTTGCTAAATTGGTATGTTTTAAAAAAATCCCTGTTTTGTGCCTGTTTTAATCTAAAAACCATATAGTGACTATAAAAGTTTTAGAAAAATAGAATCAATCTGCAGAATACATGTACAACTGACAGTATTTTTGATCTAACCACTTTTAGTAATTTGTTACTGGCATTGTTGTCAATATCTAGCAAAGTTTGATAATATATTAATTTTCTGCCATGATCTTTTAAATGTTAAATCATTGAAGGATTTATAAAGCTTGATACTCTGCATCAAATATCAGCTTTACCTTTGATTGAACACTGCACTGACTGGTCAGAAGGAACATATGGCTGATATCTGAACAATTCAGTCACAATTCCAAGAGAACTTTCAACTCTTTCAGATCATTCTTTACAGATAGATCAATTACATAAGGAATCAGTGATGAAAACTGTTCTTTATTTTGTTTCCCTACATAATTACTATGTGACACATTAAATAAGTACAAAATGTGGGCTACCATCTATAGAATAGTTGGCCATCCAAACTAAAAATGTATAACACTAGAATTTTTTAGCCAACAAAAAAAATTGATTTAAAAGAACAAACTAGATAAATCTGCCCTTACAAATATAAAACAATATAAAGAAAATTATTTAATTGGTATATTGAAAAATACTTACCTAATTATAACACATATGATTTCCACAAGCTTATGAAACCATTTGGTACAATTACTGGATTCCAAGCAACATATCTAAAAGTTACTCCAATACCAGTCTATAATAACTACTATAAATTTAAAGTTAAATTATATGAAAACATAGAGCCTAATGATATTTCAGCATAAATATAAGATTAAGAAGCCATGATTTTTTAATTATTTGTAGGCTAAAACTCCAGTGCTTTAACTACAGCAAGGGCACATAGTTAGTTATTGCCCTAAATTTCTATGCTCAGGATGCAATATAATTTCCACTACTATGCACTAATATCCAAAATCAAACAAATGGTTCAAGACTAACGAATAGATTCAAACAAAAATCCAAAAGAAAAAATAACCATCAGTATTAACAACAAACACATAACAGATAATGTTATTAACCTTTCTAATATGCAATAACCTAATGACAATGGAAAAGTATATAATAATATACACTCACAGATGTATTGTTTAACAAAACACAATAATACGCCAGTAATCTCAATTAATAAAATAAATATGAAGATCATGAATGATGCAATCACAACTCATTCACTGCCCAGTGATTTGATCAATGTCCAAAGCCTTTTATATAAAAAAGTTCACCAACAAAAAAAAAGTAAGAAAGGAAAAATGATAAACCTTCAAGAAAATAAAGAAGATAATTCCTACATCTTAAAAGATAATGACAAAAAAATTAAAACCTGTTTCAATAATTCACAAGAATCTGATCAAGAATTTTCCACAGATGAAGACTATAGTAAACAAAATTACATTTCTTGTAATAAAAATGAAATACATTCAATTCTTTCTGCTCATATCTCAAAGGCACCATCTATTTCTAACAATGTAAATAAAATAAATTTAATTACTTTTCAAAACTTTTTAAAATTAGATCTTAAAAAGAGAAAATCAGTTTAAACTATATATTCAAAATTTATCTCAAATTATTATTTTAAATAGTAAATCATGAGATTTACACACACACTAAGAATACATTACACTTATTAGACTTCACCCCATAAATAGTATAGAATTAATGATTCTTAAAATAGGAGCCTTCAACATCAGTGATTAAATTCAATGGATAAAATAAACTTAATATCAAAATGGCATGAAATCATTCAATCTCATATTCTAGAATTTTTAGAAACTAAAATATACAACAATTCTCAATGTGAATCATCAGACTATTAATGCAATTGAGGAATCCCTCTTTTTTCTAAAACATCATTAAGTCCATCTGCCAGAATGGGAGTAATTATTTCTAAATCTTGCCAATTCCAAAATTTAAAATAATATACAGACTTATACCTTCCTATTCTCACATTGTACTAATAGTCATTTATATTAAATATTATATTTGTATATATATACATTCCCAGGTTCAATAATACTGACAATCAATTCAAACTTCATTTCCAAATCCATGCCTGCCATTTCGTGACTTTAACATGACTTATGATTGTTTTATTAACAAATAAATACATAGAATATCTTTTCTTTCCACAATAGCAAATCATCAATTATGTATAGACTTAGACCTCTATTCTTTAATGCTTCATTACTTGATTAATCTATCATTAAAAACACTCCATTTCCAGATCACCTTGCCTCTTAAGTAAAATCGATCTTGATCTCATTTATAAATCATTTATATCAACAGGAACACAATAATAATATTATTCCCAAACAATACATCAGAATTTTTTTACTTTGAAATTTATATAGTAGTATTTGAAATACATAATTTAAACTTAGATATGGTCCAAGCAAACATGAATATAGTTTTATTTAACATAAATTATGTCACAAAAACAAAAGATTTATTTTACTTGCAGATTATTTATATAAAAAAATAATTAATTACACAGTACAAAATAATTATCATATAGAAATAGAAGGTCTAAAAAGAACTTATATATCCATATGTGCTAAACTTAAAGAATATCTAACTACAAAAAGAAATAATATTTATAAGGAAATTGCATACATGGTTCAAACATTACATGTAATGGGCACTAGGCCAACCCTCAAAAGTAAGAGTACCAACTGCTGTTAATACAAATGAAGAAATCATTGCAAGCTATATCATAATTCCTATCCTGTGTATGCACTATACAGAAAAACCACAAGCAGAACAATTCAATCTACTTACCCACTTTTTAGAAAATTCTGAAAATGATCTCACATTCACACCTGAAGAAAACAATAAAGCATTTTCTCAATTCCAGAATAATGTCACCCTGGAACACTTGGCATTTCCATATTTTGTTTACTCTCATCTTAATTATTTACAGCAAGGTACTTATCACGAATGACAAACTATCTGTCAAAAAGGGTCTATCACATCGATGATTTATATCTAGTCTCACTAGTTCCTTTCACAAAAAAAAGAAGAAAAAATTTACACAATTGATAATCTCCAGCTTATCTCAATAATCCTTTTAAGCTTCAAGAAGTAATGAAAGATAAAATTGAATAATGTATATTCCTATTTCTGTCCAAAAGTCAATTGGTTAAAAAAGTATCATTGACAACACAAACTATTTTTCTATTCAAAATAGTTATTGTCTCAGAAGAAAAATATATATACCTCAATGGATGTCCAGCTAATTTATCAAAATACTAACAGAAATAAATATTTCAACATCAGTAGTCTATGTTATCACAAATCTTTTGCTAAATAGAGAGATACATATTCACACTAAATGTTAGATGTTTTCAATTCTTTATTTCCATATCACTTTGATATCTCAAGTCTCTCCTCTAATCACTCTTTTATTCACTGCATATATAAATCCTCTAATCAATATGATAAATGAAAAATTACCAGGCATTTTTATACCAAATTTAAATACAAACATATTGAATATTGCTATATAGATAATATTATCATTTTCCTCAATTCTTAAAAAGAGAAATTATAATGTTGTTACAAATATTTAAGTAGTACACAACTGCTTGTAAAACAGAATTCAATATTAACAAATATTGTGCTAGTTCAATATTTACAGAGGCACTTAATAAATCCCAGTGCATTACTTGGCTTCCATTCTGTCTTAGCAATATAGTTATGTGCACAACAATACAAGAAAAACTCAAAACTAGTGTAAAGAGTATCATTGATTCTCTCTCCAAAATTATATCTCTCCCTTTAATACAAAACATCTCTTAGCAACATTCTAATCTTTTCTAGAATTACATTCTACCAACCATTATAAACTATACAAAGATATTCATTGTAAACATATATTTCTTAATCAGAAAACTATTTTGGGGAAACAAAATGCTATTATTTCAAAAAACCTCTGGCATCAAATCTGTTAGGTCTGCACTCAATCCACATATTTAAAATTCAAAAAACATTAAACCTTATCTCAACCTGTTCTATAATATTCTCTCAAATTGAAATAGTTTTTAAAATGGATCCACCTAATAAACCTCTCATTGAAAGGAATTACCTCACTGAAACATCACTAAATAGTCATCTCTTCTACAAAGTACTTGCAGACAAACATAAATATTGGGAAATTTACTTTCTCATATACACTCAAAAAATATTGTTGAAAAATCATTCCTTATAATAAATAACAAACAACTTGTGAAAAAAAAAAATATTGATTCTTTGAAGCAAAATTCTTTGACTTCCTAATTAAATTAAATCTAGATTCACTTTCTACTCTATGCGTTTATAGATATAGAAGACAAATGTATTAATATAAAAAATATCAATTTCCTTTATTTATAGAATGCACCGCATTACATTTTATTCCAATAATATTCAACAATTCTAAAATGGATATTCATTCTCTAAATCAAACATTCATGATAGATATTTGTACTAATATCCAGACTTGTTTATTTATTCTTATGCACAATGGTCTATTAGATACACAGTTATCTACAATCATTATCTAAGAAAACACTTAAATATCTTTGCAAATAAAATTAACTTTATTAGAAAGAGAGATATGAAAAAAGAGCATATAGACACTGATATGTCTTTAAGTCACTTTCCAAATGATGTGGCTTACAACATGAAATAATAAATAATGTCAACCGTTACGACTTTAATGTTAAGAACATTAACAATATAAACATTAAAAAGAATCAACAACCATATTAATTGTAAAAATATAAAACTGAATATTCTATTTTATATTTATAACATAAATCTTTTCAAACAGAATTTGTAACTATTTATTATATTCTAATAAAGTTCCTTTGAAAATAGTAATAATAGCACTAATAGTAACTCAATGTAATTTATTTATTTAATTAACACTTCCACCACACTATACACTAATTATAGATTGCATATAATTTAATTAAATAGCACTTATAAGATAAGAAAAAAGAAAAAAAACAAATAATATAAATTACAAATATGAGAAAAGTAAAAAAAAAATACCATAGATGACACCATTGTAATAAATTAAAGATTATACTTTTTAATAAGAACCACATTATAATTTTTATCATTTAGATTGAAATAATTATTACTGCAAAAATCTTTATTATAAGAGTCCAATAACCAAAACAATGGATAAATTTTAATAATAATAATATTATTATTAATTTATTAGACAAGATCAATTAATCATAACAGAATTTAACGGTTTCCATTTCTCATTGTTTTTTTAAGAATGGAAATCAAAATTGGTTTAAAACCTTTTAAAATAAATCATTACAAGTATGCTTATGAAATGCTTTATTTTACATATATATAGAAAAAGAAAGAGATTTATTATAACAATTAAAAATAAGCTAATTTTATTTTAAAATGAATTATTTAGTCTATACACACACATGCAGTAATTTTATGATCATTCTGAGAATATAAAAATTATAACAAGAATAATATTAAAATTATTGTAAAACTAAAAAAACAAACAAATATTATTTATTCTAAAAATTTGAACTTAATTGAAAGATTTAAATGAACTTAATCATTAATGCCTTTAAAAGACAAATGCATCTGTCTAAATACAAACATCATATTAACCAAGTTCATGCAGCATTGTAAACTTTCTTTAGCTGTCAAGCTTTATTTTTATTAGTCACATGACATTATGATTTTTATAATTTTCCAGGCATGTGAGAACTTTAATAACATTTCAAAATATCATTTTTGATGGAGATTAAATAATCCGTGACAAAAATACACTGATGAGAATAATTATTCTTTCAGAAATTTGTGCACATCTAGTCTTATTCTTCTGTTAATTATAGTTGTAATATAGTAGTCAATTTAAAGTACAGGACTTTTAATAGCAACAGAATGATAACTCTGCATCTATGAATTTTAACTACTACTAAAATGACAGTGAATTCAACACTTTTATATATTTTATATAAGCCCATGCTTTTGAAAATATATCTCTTTTTCTATATATTTTTTCAACATTGATTTTCTATTATTCAAACTTTTAATTAGTTCATTTGCCAATTCTTTGATATATCATTATCTTAATCTCTGAACAAAATTGTTCATATATTCCTCCATTTTTAATTAATTATCTTAAGAGGTTTTACCAAAAAATATACTGTAAAAATATTTTTTAATAACGATAATTTGCTTTTCTTCCAATTAAATTATTTTCAGAAATACAAATTCTATAATTTTAAATCTAAACAAATATAATCTCATTATCATTTAATCTTGTTTTAAAGACTTTTTTAAAATTATTCATTAAAGTATATCCACACACACATATTATGGATTACCAAACATACAGAATTATTGCAAGTGTTTTTGGAATTTCACGAAACAGTCAGTTACTGGTTGGCTTCCAACCCATTGAAAAGATGGCTCTTGCATGCTATGCTTACTGGTAAAATAAAATTCAAATAAGTTCAAAATAGTTTAAATAAATTCTCATCAACATTATGTAGCAGCATCACCCCAATTAATTAGCATTTTGGTCAATTTTTTGACTGACTATTCTATTACTATAGCACTATATGTATTTAAATATGTGTGAGCAGTTAGTCGTATCAATACAATGCTCAGAAGTTTATAGTACCAGTTATTATATATTGTATATGTAATAACCATTGAAAATAAATTAAATAAATATTAAATCAAAGCATAAGGTATTTTTACTTCAACATATAAGCATGCTTACTCAATAGTTTTTACAAAATTGTTAAATATTAAATTATAAAGTAAATAACATATGCTAAAAATTATTTATATTCATTAGTCAATTAAATTTGCTTATTTAGTTGATGTTATAAAATTTAATTTTAAATTTTATATTATTAAAAATAGTATAATATATTTCTGAAAAATGATCTTGTGGTATAGTCTTTAAATATTTGCCTGGTTTTGAATTTACTTAAATTTAAAAACTATTTCAGGTTCCTAAGAATTTCTAGAAATTAAATTTTTTTTTAAGTATGCAGTCTGTAGTCAATCCACCTAGCTATTCAATTATACCTCATTGCATTGAGTATTTAGCTATTTTTAGTAAGAGATTAAAGCAATAAAGCCTACCTATTCCCAATCTTATGATTTCTCAGCTGATTTCTCTTTTTCCATTGTTCTTTGGAAAAAATTTAGAAAAAAAATTGTCCTGAAATCTAGTATATGTAATATTTCATATTAATTTATACTTAACCAAAGTTTACCAATGATTATTATGGCAATTTTCATAGTGTGTGGTTTGGCTGCCCCTGGAACTTAAGCTTCATGGGTTTCTCCCACTTCCAGCACTCAAATTTCTTATAAACTTTTAATCAATAAAGTTATTTAATCACAACAACAATTACTACTACTGCTACTACTACTACACTACTACTAATAGTAATAGTAGTAATAATTATGATAATGATGATGATGATTCATCTTAGATAGAAAATGAAATTTTTAATGGAATTTCACTTTTTCTTCTCATTTATCTATACTAATTTAATTTAGCTGTGACAATGATGACAAAATTTGGTGGCTATGGGTGCATGGTTGAGAAGTGAGTGACTATATGATAGACAGTTTAGTTGTTATTCTTTATGTAATCAATTCATATCTTAACCAATTAACCATCTAATGTTGGTAAATAAAAATATATAGTTATTAGCTTAGAGTAAAATAAGTATAGAAAAACACTCAATTTTTTTAATAGTGTTTGGTTTTTAATTCAAATATCTTATTTATTTTTTAATGATTTTTTTTATGTGATGCATTATTTTGACATTGTTATTCTCAACTTACTGCTTTGTGACTTTTTAAAATCTGTGTTTGTGTGACTATAAAGTGGATAAGTTTTACTTATTTCATATTGTTTACTCTGGTCATTAACTTCTATTTTGTTTCTCTTGTATAGTTTTTTTAAATCCATTGTTCCACGTTGTTTGAATGTCACTTCGTATATGGTACTAATATTATTAATTGTATCATATTATAATATTAATATGTAGCAAATAATCTATAATATATTTTATATTATTTAATAATTATTAAGTATAATAAATTTTCTTCATCAAATTGTTCTTAACAATTTTTTAACGAAATTGATTTTTCTTTTGTACTATTGTTACTACATTTTATTTTAATGAATTTTAATGCTATTATTACTTCATTAATTACTTTATTTGCATTATCAAATTATATACTGATTTATTCTTTGTTGTTGAATTATTCAGGTAATTATTAATATTATATATATTACTTAATTCTTATATATATATAAATTAAAAATTGAGAAAACGGTTTTTACTTTTTGCTTTTTCTATATTTTTTATCTTTGAATTTAGTATTTAAAAAACATTTTATTAATATTCTTTTTTATTTTATTTCTGAATGTCTTAGGTTTAATGTTGCATTTATAATGATTGGAAGTAGGAAATCGATTTACCTTTTTTTTTTTGCTTTTTTCTTGAAGAAATGTATATTTTTGTTTATTTTTCAGTTACTATTTAGAAATTGATTACTAAGTCTGTCTATAATGTTGAAAACTATAAAATAATCGTCTGCAAATCTTTTATAAAAATAGATTTTTACTTATATTTATTTTGTAATGATTTTTTTAAATTTATTTATATATATATTGTTTAATCAATTATATTGTAATAATAATCGAATGGTTTTATTGTTCGGAATTACTAAAAAGTTCGAGTACCGGAAGTTCCGGGAGAGTCTGAACTGAGCTGTGATCCATCTGCTATAATCCAAACAATTTAGGGAATTACTTAGTAATTAACCATTAGCAATATCTTTTAACTGTAAAATTCTTTATTAAATTGAAATATTACATTTTGACCGCACAATTTAATCATCATATTTAAAATTAATTTTATTTAAAACAATTTTATATCAAAAATAAATTCAAAATTCATATTATAATAAAAAATCTGAGTAAAATTTTAATTGAAATGAGACATTGTATAAAAAATTCAAAGATGAAATAAAAATTTACTTCATAAAAAAAATAGGAAGGTATTATGAATAATATATATATAAAACATATATAATAAAGCTTAAGAAAATATATATATATATATAATGTGAGATGGTATAATAAGAAATGGTTTTTCCTTAGATGAGTTACAAATTAATGTGCATAAGTTATGTGACCAGAAACTCTGTTAGCCAACAGAAATATTCTTTCCCTTTGAAACTCTTATATGTGAAAATTAGCAATGCATGTTCTGCATTCTATTAACAAATTCTCCTTATAAACTGATTCATTTGTTTTTTATAACATTAATTCCACTATCTTATTATATTTCTATTCTTATCATAAACATTTTTATATACTGTATTTCTTTCTCTTCACACAATTTATCCTGATTCTCTTTCAAAGCTTACATTCCAAAAGTAAATATTCACCATTATTCCTCTTTATCCTATCTACAATCCTAACTCTTATTTTAGTTTTATCTTTTTATCTTGATATTTGAAGCTCTATTCTGTGTTATCATATGTTTTTTATACTATATTAGTTTATATAATTCCAAACTATTTTTATTCATATTCACTTGTCATAACTTTTTTTCAATTGATTTATTCCCTTTTCCCATTTTTTACAATTATGCATTAACTGAAACACAGGCTTGTTATATACCTGTGGCTATATATATGTAATATAGGGTATATGAGCACAGACTTTCACACCACCCACCTCTCTCCACTCTATCTAATAACACTGATACACCCAAACACATATATGCCGAAAAGATAAATAATCACCAATATACGTATTTCATGCTAAACCAGCAATCATCAGTTGGTCCAGACTATCATCTTTACACACATATACAGTATAAGTGCTCAGATATATATTAAGATAGACTATCCTCATAGTTTAATGGACAGGCTTCAATCCACTCCACACTCCAACTCTTCAACCGTCCATCCAATTGAAAATCTGATGATGGAACGCTCAAAGGCCACCCTGAGGCCGAGATTATTGTGACACCCATGTTGACCTAAGGTCAATCTGAACCCCACATGTACAGGACATAATCCATTTAATACATATGCAAGGATGGGCAGACATCTCTATAATGTAATAACTGAAACACAGGCTTGTTATATACCTGTGGCTATATATATGTAATTACCTAGCCACAGGTATATAACAAGCCTGTGTTTCAGTTATTACATTATAGAGATGTCTGCCCATCCTTGCATATGTATTAAATGGATTATGTCCTGTACATGTGGGGTTCAGATTGACCTTAGGTCAACATGGGTGTGACAATAATCTCGGCCTCAGGGTGGCCTTTGAGCGTTCCATCATCAGATTTTCAATTGGATGGATGGTTGAAGAGTTGGAGTGTGGAGTGGATTGAAGCCTGTCCATTAAACTATGAGGATAGTCTATCTTAATATATATCTGAGCACTTATACTATATATGTGTGTAAAGATGATAGTCTGGACCAACTGATGATTGCTGGTTTAGCATGAAATATGTATATTGGTGATTATTTATCTTTTCGGCATATATGTGTTTGGGTGTATCAGTGTTATTAGATAGAGTGGAGAGAGATGGGTGGTGTGAAAGTCTGTGCTCATATACCCTATATTACATAATTATGCATTTGTAATTATTTCTTTATCTCAGCTCATATATAAAAACTAAAAATAAATTCTTTTATTTATTGACTTGTATATTATAAAATGTTTTTTGTAAAATGTTTACTGGTCTCTACTTATAATCCAATTAAACACTAATTTTACTTCAAACAGTCTCATTTTTGCTCACAATTCATCATCCAATACAAGTCTTTCTAATTCCTTTTCAATTCTATCTATAAAATCACTAAGTCTTCTAGTTAATATATATCTCACTTCTGAATTATTCTATATCCCATGTTTGTTACATGAGAAAAAAACTAACTCCTAAAAAAATTTCCACATTTTAAACAACGTTTATGTATAAAAAAAGATGTCTAAAATTTTTAAAAAAGGCAAAAAAATACAATGTATAAAACAAATCACATGCAACTTCTTCATAAATCTTGATTTATTATATGAACTATTATAATAATACTCCAATGTGACTTGTTTATATAATGAAATTAATGGGTTATTTTTAAAATAGAAGACTGTGTTTTGTTTGTTATTAATTTAATTTAAAAAGATGCAAATGTAATAGTAAGTACTGTAATATTATTTAAAAAAGGAAAAATAGTGATTCGAATAATTAATGAAGCATTCCAAATCTAGTTTTAAAGAAAGACAA
Organism: Epiperipatus broadwayi; assembly: GCA_028023455.1. Taxonomy (NCBI): domain Eukaryota; kingdom Metazoa; phylum Onychophora; class Udeonychophora; order Euonychophora; family Peripatidae; genus Epiperipatus; species Epiperipatus broadwayi. The sequence continues at coordinate 233,728 of JAQFVV010006865.1, forward strand.
ACAAAAATTTAATAGCTGAAACCTTCAGAGAGAGACAGATAAATAATAATAATAATAATAAATAATGATGATGATGATTATGATGATAATAATAATAATAATAGAAGAAGAACCGTATATATAATCTATTACTTCCATAAAAGTTAAAGCTGACAAATAGTGAAACTAATGATAAATGAAAACTAGTAATGACATTGATGTTAAAAACTTTATTTTCATACATTAAATAAACAATTCTTTAAGTGTAGTGAAAATTAAAAAACAGTATTAATAAGAAAAAAATAGTACTTTTAAATCTAAGAATACTTACAATATAACTAAGAATGAAATAATTGATAATCAGAAATAATATGAATTCCTCAAATTTATTTCAACTATACAAATCAGTACTGAACAGTTCAAGACATCAAATAGCCATCTAATAAACTAATAAAAAGTTGGATAATTTATTTGGAAGTTCATATGAAGCATGAAAGTAATCAAACTGGGAAAGTCATACTTATATCTTGAGCTGTAGACTTTGCTGCCTTATCATAAATGAATAATGAGAAAAAATTCAGCAAAGTATGATAACCAACTTATCTATCTATATTAAGTTTAATAATACAATGGGATGAAGTTAATTAATAAGATATACTAAATAGCCCTGATTTGAATGAATAGTGATTCTTTCTAGATAAATTTGACAATAAAGCACAAAAGAATTAGAAAACAAAATAATTGAAAAAAATAATTACAAGATTATAACAAAAAAAAATTATACTATGTAATTAAAGAGATAATTCTTCTAATAATTTATAGATTGCTATAAACACTCTCTCTAATTTTGATTAAACAACTTATAATGATTCTACATTAGTTGTTAAATGTATGACATATGGTTTAAACCAGGGATAGTCAACCTTTTTATACCTACCACCCACTTTTGTATCTCTTTTAGTAGTAAAATTTTCTAACCGCCCACCAGTTCCACAGTAATGGTGGTTTATAAAGTAGGAAAGTAACTTTATAAAATTTATAAAGAAGAGTTACAGCAAGCTAAAGCATATAAATCTCTATGAAATTTTTTTAAAAAGTCAATTAAATTTAAAAAAAGAAAGTGCTTCAGTGTCGGACAAAACCCCTACCACCCACCATGAAGGCTGAAATGCCCACTAGTGGGTGGTAGGGCCCAGGTTGATTACCACTGGTTTAAACTGTAAGTGGATTGCTTTGGGTAATAAATAGCCAGAAAGTGTTTCCCATGTTTTGTAAATATACAAAGTATGAGTCATAAAGCATGTTTCTTATTAAATGAATGCTCATTAAAATCAACATAGAATTAATAGCCAATGTCTGGTATAAAAATATATATAATTTTTTGAGAATCTTATTAAAGTTTAAAAAAATATGTAATGAAAGAACAAATCTGATATAAAATAATAAAAGATAAGATATCAATAACAATTACAATAAAAGGAAGAGATTAATCTTTGACTTATATGTAATGACAATAAATTGTGAGGTTCCTCTGAACATATAATAAGTTTAAGAGTAAATTATATATGTTCATTAAATATTGGATTTCATTAAATATTGGATAGTGAAGGAGAATTAGGAAAATATAGTTGCAGTTTTAATTCATTAAATATAACAAGAGGATTCATTAAAAATTGTCCAACAAATAAAATTTAAAAAACATTAACAAACTCATCAATTCATAAACAACAAATAGAGAATGAAGATGATATGAAAGAGGAAAAACACAATAAAATATTTAATTTGCTTTTACATTCAGTATACTGAATGTTTATTATATATGTAAGTAGAGGGATCTGAACTTAAAAATTTTTCAGTCTATATTCATCTTCTATTCCTTCTCAAGCAACCAATACACATGACCATACACATGAAAAGATAGATGATCTCCAATATATATATTTTGTGCAGAACCAGAACTTATTAGTTGGGCCAGATCATAATCTCATATATATATATATTAAAATGAAGATTTGCACGGGTTAAATATATAAAATACATATTTTGCGGGTTCATCCGTGTTAAAAACTTTTAATATTAATAAACATCAGTATATTAATATTAAAAGTTTTTAACACAGATGAACCCACAAAATATGTATTTTATATATATAATCAGTGTTCAGATTATATTACGGGAATTCCTTAAACTTTAGTGGACAGGCTTCAGTTTTCACACCCTTCCAACTATTCAACCATCCATTTCATTGAAAATGCAACAATGGAATGGTCAAAGCTCTTGTTGGATTTGACATTGTAGTCATACCCATGTACACATTACATCAATCTAACTCTTCATATTATCAGACCATTGCATATATGTACTGAACTTATACTGTGATGTAATTTATTTTGAAGGCAGTATGTAACTAAATGTTTCTTATATATGTAAGTAGAAGAATTTGAATTTAGGATATAAGGAAATTACATATTGTCTTGGTAATAGATTACATCATAATATAAGTTCAATCCATTCCTTTCTTACTAATATGTATGGATATATAATAATCCAATAATATGAAGAGTTAGATTGATGTAATGTCTACAAGAATTTTGAGCATTCAACCATTGATTTTTCAATGAAATGAACAGTTGAATAGAACTAGGGTGAGAGATTGAAGCCTGCCTATTAAATTTTAAGGAATTGCTGCCTTACTAAAAGCTGAGCACTGATTGTGTATATGTGTGGAAGATTATGAGATGGACCAAATGATGAGTGCTAGTTCTGCACAAAATATGTATAATGGGAGATCAACTATTTTTTTCACATTGTGATCATGTATATTGGTTGCTTAAGATGGTGTGGGAGACGTAATATAGACTAAAAAATCCCTCTACTTGTAGAGGTCCCTACTATCGCATTTTATATGGATGTGCTTGAGGCTACAGCCTTAATGAATATTATATATAAGAATCATTTATTATCCTGAATGTATAAGCAAATTACATATTGTCTTGAAAATAAATTACAATAATAATATTCTTATTCTCTTCTCCTCTTCCTTTTCTTTCATTCTCCTCCTCTTCTTCTTCTCCTTTTTTTTCATTTTCCTCCTCCTCTTCATCTTCTCCTATTCCACATCTTTTTCTTTTCCTCCTCCTTCTCATTCTACTAATCTTTTTTATATAATAATCTAATTCTCATATCCTTCTGTTAATCTGGAATCTTATAATTTTGTTAAAAGTTTTTTTAACAAAAAAAAACAAGCAAACAAATAACTGTGTACACCTCTTATACCATTAACATTTTATCTATCATATCATTTAGTTTTGCTTTTTAGTCTACTACTACATTCAATTGTGAATCCTTCACCTTATATATTATTTTAAGAATTAAATTCTTAAACCTCATCTACTTACTAATTTTTCCATCATCAAATTTTTTGTTGTAAATTACTTTTATATTCTCTTTTTTCTGTATTTTAAAATGTAGTGGCCTTTCTCTATTCTAAATATCCCTAAAAATTTTAACAACTCTTTTTTTGCACTATTTATCTTCTCACTTAACTTCTTATTAATATTTCCCATTTCCATCTTAATTTTATTTTAGATATATTTTTTTTAAATAGCTAACCCATATAATCTTTAATGTCTTTTCTCTGAACTGTTTTAATAACCTCTTCATAAATTGTAAATTTACTACCCTTTATAATTCTCTTCAAGATATTAAATCTATTCTATTTAGAAATTTAATTTTTTCCAATTCATCTCTATCAATGTTTCTATAAAATTCTATAGTTTTTCTTTCACATATCCTTAATTTTGTCAATATAAAAATTTATGAATTACTAAACTTTTTTTCTTCATGAAATTTTTCAGGTTTTCTTCTTTCTTTCTAATTATTTGTTATTCATCAACTTACTTCAAATTCTACTTTGGCCTTGGATATATATTTTTTATTCAGATTTTTAATTTTTATTTTACCTTTCTCACTGATCTTTACAAAAATGTCTCATATTTCCTACTTCAGCAGTTTTGTTAATATGACCATTCTTATCACTCCCTATAATCAATATTTTTTTAGTATTATTTTAAACTTATTTATAATCCTTATGTGAACATTCCTAAATATTTTTATTCTATCTTTTTGTATGCTTTTCATTTTTAATAGCAAAATATATTATACTATAGATTCATTTCTTTTTATTCAATTTTTCTGATATATAAATATATTTTACAATTTCTTTCTAAAATAAAATGATCTCTATAATTTCCTCTTTCTCTTCTTAATATCATACCTATTTGCTCTTATTTTTATTTCTGAAAAAATAGTAATTTATCTCTCAAATGCATCTCTAGTATTGTAGCATATTAATTTCTACAAAAATCTCCAATCTCATCTTTTATTTATATAATTATCTTCCTGCATATTTATGTAACAATTTTTTATATCAAAGCTCATCTTTTTTATGAATATCTTATAATTCCTATATATCATTTAATAAAAAAAAATGTCTATTTTTTAATCAGCTATCTTTTTCATCCATGTTATTTTAATCTTATTCTACCTCCCCCCTCAATATAATTTTTTTTTATATTCCAGTATAAAATTTTTGTTCCTACATATGAATATATTCTACTTACTTTATTATTTTAATGAATAATGAGAAGTTATCACCTGGACCAATTGAAGAACACTCCTTCAGTAAGATCTGCATCCTGAATTGGGAGTTATTTGCTATTTTTAAATATCTACATTCATGTGGAGAGTTCTGAAGAATAATAAAATTTTAAAGTATATGTAAAATAATAAAATGAATGAATCATAATAATAATATGCTCTCTTTGATATTATAAATTATGTAATTAATTTTCTTATGCATATAATTAATTTAATTGGTTATATAACTTGTTTAATATTCAGGCCACCATATTGAATTTTTAAAAAACTGGCTTGAGACACAATTTTCACAATAACTTCAGTTTTAATGATGTTAGAGCAAAAGGCTTTACATTTGTAGAAACTAGAAAAACTAAGGAAAACAATAAAGCTAAGATAAATAATAATAACCATTTAAAAAATAAGGAAAAAAAGAAATTTCAACATCTGACATAATTATTACTTTATTGTTTGTTCATAATTTCTAATTTATCATTAATTAAGTTTAAATTACATCTTCAGTGATAATTTATTTGTATTTCTCACAAAATTATCTTTCAAACCATAAATAATACTTCTTATCTGAGATAATTCATAGCTTCAGAATATCCAAAATAAATCACATGAATTCTTCATTTTTATCTTATACCCCAAAAGTTACCAATTCTCAAAGGCATCTATAAGAAAAAGATTCATCCTAATAAAAGATACAAAAGAAATCATTTCCAGAAGATAGATGTGCATTTGTTATCATAGCAATTGCTTCTTGTCTATCTAAAACTAGAAATTGTAGGTTACTGTCTATATCACTGATAAAATGAGTTTCATCTCTTCATTTTATATTTTTTGTGTATATCAGTGATATTTATATTCTTTATGCACATCAGTGTATTGACCCACAAGATATAATTTATTTGTATATACCTCATTTTCTAGCTATAGAATTAAAAATAATGTGATGTAAGATGTGGCAAAACTACTGAATCCACAGCATGAGTACCAAGGCATGAGCAAGAATCAAAATTTGATTTTTTGCCTGCTTACAATTTCATATGGTATATACATAACTATTGTGGTTATCTCCACAAACACACCATTTGAAATCTCTTTTTGTTGGTTTTAAGTTTTTATATTTTCATATGATACCATGTCCAATAAATTTTGTGATTACTTTGTCAACTGCAAAATTTCTGTATATTTGATAATCAGTCCTAAAATTTACATTGTACTGCTCTATAATACCTTAATTTTATATATATTGACATTACTTGTTATATAAACACAAACCTGCAATTGTAAACCTAAAGACAGTAATATATAAACATAGTAAAATAAATATAGTAATAAACATAGTATTATCAAACCTTTTGAGAATCATTATGTCTAGAAAATAAGATTGCCTAAACATAGATCAGAGTCCCAAAATTACATAAACTACGATTGTTGTATTTGAATACAATTGTTTAAATATATATACATATAATAAAGAGCATAAATGATATATAATTTATATCCTACACAGACATTAGCATATCATTTATCAAATAACTTTTAAAAATTTACTATTCAAATAATTAAAAAATAAATTTTTTTAATATTTACAACCCGATATTCTGATTACACTTTGAAGTCCTTGAAATGTAAATTATCAGCACATTTTTAATCCATTTTAGTACACTCTTTGGCTGTTTAAAAATTTCTGCCTTTATCTTCTCCATGAAAATTAGCAAACTGAGGAAAAAATGAAAAAATTAAATGAACCTATCCATAAAAATATTCATAAAAAATTGAGATTTTTTTCGGATTTTAACATAAAGGACACTATTAGAAAGAAAATTGAAAAATGCAATGAATGTTGGTATTTCTGTTGATGTCCCACTTGTAGTTTTCTCATAATTTTAAAAAGAACACAAAATTTCAATGAAGCACCACTGTGGTACTCTGTTGCTGCTGTAAATTCTTAAACTGATAAAATGTAATTTATATTAAGTTTCTACTGTATGTAGAAAATAATTAGGTAAAAAAAGCAACAAATTAATGATTTTGAATTTAATACTCACTGTTGAATAAAGTAAACAACATGATATTTTTTATTGAAAATAAAACCGATTAGAAAAAAACACATTTAATAATTATGTATTTCATCTTTTATACTTTAAAATAAACCAAATAAGAACTGCCTTATATAAAATAATTTAATATTTTCTGGTTTATGGTTAGTCAACTGATGATCAATGTAAAACTGTTATAGTGATTGTTATAATTTAAAATTTAGAAATTGGATTTTATTTATAATTCATGATATCTCTGTTCACAATAATATCAATACAATAAAACTTTAATTCTTTGATTTATATAAAGCAGCCCTCTACTTATTTAAATGAAGTGTTTCATAATCTTTTGTTTATTCTCTTTGCATTCCATTAAACATAACTAAAAATAACACTTTTAAATACTTTATCTCTGAAACTGTAATATAAGTAACAGATACAAACAATGTCTTTAGAGAAAAGCTTTTTTAGTGCAGTAAATTATAATGTGCTGAGCAGGTTTTTTACTGAATTCAATCATAGACATAGTAATGAATGTAACAGAAGTGGGGGATATTTTAAGTAGTTCAAAAACAAGTGAACTAATTTGCCTATTGTTTCCATTGTAAATTAAATGGTTTGAATGGGCCATTTCTTGGAGAGGGGCATGCAGGATTCTTTTTGATTGATGGCAAGTTTATTTCCAGAGATGTGCCAAACCTCCTTGACTTTAATTTGGCATGGTTGCACTCAGTACAGACTATGCTAAGTGATGTAGGGTGAAAGTATGATCAAATTTGGAGAAATGATAAAAAAGATGGCATTTTCATCAGTATGAGTTACAGTTTGGTTATAAAGGTTGAGCTAAATGGGTGGACAAGTTGGCTCAGAACTCATCATAATAAATGAATAGGCAAAAAATATTATGACATTTAATTTTATAAGCAATCTGAGAAGGAAAATCTGGAGACAGTTTATTTTTTAGTTATGGATTAAGCTATGCAGTGAGGGAGGGGTGTAGAGAGCAATTTTATTGGTGGTAAAAACTGTTTTATTAATTAAATGAGATTTTTGGTAAGTAGGAAAAGGATATGCAAAGCTTGTCATTGGTTTATGGAGGGGGAAGTGTTTCAGTTTATAATAAATAAATTTAACAATCTGAATAAGTGATAAATAATTGAATCCAATACTGTGCAGCTCTGATATATATGTATTGATGTTATTTTTTCAGTTAAACTTGAACGTATAGAGATGGAGGTTTTTGTATAGGAACATTTTGTCTGGTGTAAATTTGTGTGCCATTGGTGTAAGTGACTTTGTATATATAAAACCATATGAATGAAGAGGTTTAACAAGCATTTTATAGTTTAATACACTTTCATCATGTTGAATGTACAAATCAAGAAATTTTATGTCAATAAAACTGTCTTCATTTTGTGCCTGCTGAATATGGGTAATAAGAGTGTTGGAGGTACAAATGAGAACATCATATAGTGTGATATAAAATACTTAGTTAGAATTATTTTTCAAATTTATTAAGAAATATATTGGAAATGATACTACTTATAGGAAGAAACATAGGCCAACCTTTCTCTATTTTATAATGTACATTATTAAAAGATATGGTAATATCATTATGTATCCAGATAAGAACATCAATGATATAGGTACTTTTGAGGCATTATAGTCCACATGTCCCAAGGCTTGCTTGATAATTTGGATGAGATTGATATCCAGTGAAGTGAGGTGGTCGTTGTTGTGAAGACAAAGGTTATTAATTCTGTCAACACATTCAAACAAGACTTAACTGTGTATTTGCCAAAGTTTTGCTCTGTCAAAATTGATCATAAGGTGTAATGGATGGCCAGTTTTATTAAGTTTAATGTTTTTCAAATAATCTGGATGAAATAGTCATAAAAGGATACATATTGTACTATCCTTTAGATAACACTTTGTTACAAAATTTACAAAGGATAATTGCCATAAATTTAGCATTGTTTCTTTTAATGTTGTAAAATTCAAGTGGTGTGAAGTTTTAGATTATGGATTTGTAAATTAATTTTAATTACAAATTCTTGTTTAGACAATATTATAAAGCAGTTGCCTTTATCTTCCTTGATACATGTGATATCATTATCAAGAAAATATTGTTTAGTGGCAATTATTCCTTGAGACCACTTCCTGTTTTGAAACTAATGTGTTTAGAGTGGTACAAGTTAGCGCATAATATTTTTGCATTCTGCATTATTACAAAACATTGTGTCAATGTCAGCTGCAATTTCTTTGATTAGGTGTTGTGATGTACTGCTAACATAACATGATGTCCAAGATGTATTATATTCACAACATTATCAGGCAGAACGAATATTGATAAATTAATGAAATTATAGCTGAAAGCAAATGCAAACTTTATTCCTTGTTTATTTGCAAGAAAACCAATTTTTTTGGTGTATTTAGGCTGTAGATTAAGGGCCAACACATGAAATTTATTTTAATATTCAGTGGGATATCTAGAACATGATGCACTTTTCAAAGTTTATGCACATATTTTTTCAAGGTTCTCTTGCAACCCTTACTAAAAAATTTTAAGAAAAATATATTTGAGCTGTAATGTAATTTTATCTCAGTGGTATAAATTGACCATGCAAGATAAATATGGAAACAGTTAGGGAATATTGTATGCATATAGCAGTTTTCAAGAAATTTATTTTTTTCTTTTAACACATAGGTCTTACATCAAAGTTTTAAATATCATCTTACACTTTTGATAAAGATCTGTTTTGTGAAAATGTAAAAATAACACTTTTAAATGCTTTATCTCCGAAACTGTAATATAAGTAAAAAATACAAACAACATATTGAGAGTAAAATTTTATTAGTGCAGACAATTATGAAGTGATGAGTATGCTTTCAACTGGATTCAGTCATAGATGTATCAATAAATGTAACAAGTGGAAGTTACATTAAGTAGTCTGGAAAAAGTGAACTAATTTGCATATTGTTAGTAGTGTAAATGAAATGGTTAGAATGGGCCATTTCTTGGAGAGGAGGATGCAGGATTCTTTTTGTCTGATGGAATGTTTATCTCCAAAGATGTGCCAAACCACACCCAATGTTGTTTACACCAATGGCACACAAATTCACAGCTCAAGACATTCTTATACAGAAACCTTTACCTCTGTAAATTTGAGTTTAACCAAAAAATTAACTTCAATATATATATATCATCAACCATTATCAGTCCACTGCAGGATGAAGGTCTCTCCAAGTTCAATCCATCTTTTCTTATCTTTAGCTTCTCTTATCCACATCACCCCTGCACATTTTCTTATTTCATCCATCCATCTCACATGTGGTCTCTTTCTGGGTCTTTTACAATCTCTTGGAATCCAGTTTAAAATTTCAATTGTCCATCTATTATCATCTCTTCTAACAATATATCCAGCCCAACTCCACTTCAATCTTTTAATTTTTTCAATGAGGTCAGTAACACCTGTTTGTTCTCTTACCCATACATTACATTTTCGATCCCATCTTGTTACTCCCAACATGCATCTCTCCATACTTCTTTGAGTGGTCTGAAATTTCTGTATTGCTCTTCTTTCTATTAAGTGTCCAAGTCTCAGATCCATAAGTAAGAACTGGCAAAACACATTTATTAAAAACCTTCCTTTTTAAACACATAGGCATATTTCCTTTTAGTATCAGATTATTTCTACCAAAAGCACTCCAACCAAGTATATATCAGAACTGTGCAGTATTGAATTCAATAACTCATTGCTTATTCAGACTATTAAAAAAATTTACTATCAATTATGACAATCTCCTCCACACACCAATAATAATCTTTGGATATCCCTTTTCTATTTCTCCAAAACCTCTTGTTTAATTAATGAAATATTTTCCAAGTGCTCTCTACACCCCTCCCCCACTGTATCATTTACTGAATAACTCAAAAGATAAACTGCTTCTAGCTCTTCACACTCTGATTGATTACAAAATGAAATATCCAAATACTTGTTGATAATCCGTTTACTATAGGGAACCCTGAACTAACTTATCCACCCACTTATCCCAATGTAAATACCTTTACAACTTAGATATAACTCGTACTGATGCACAGTCCATTTTTTTTATTATATCTCTAAATTTGGTCATAGTTTTGAGCCTACATCATTTAGTGTAGTCTGCACCAAATGCAACAATGACAAGCATAAAATCAAAGAGGTTTGGCACACCTCCAGAGATAAACACATCATCAATTGATTCCCCTCTTCAAAAAATGGCCCACTCTAACCATTTAATTTACAATACAAACAGTATGCAAATTAGTTCACTTGTTTTTGGACTAATTAATATACCCCTCTACTTCTGTTATATTCATTACTATGTCTATGACTGAATTCAGTTGAAAACATGCTAATCACTTCATAATTATCTGTATTAATAACCTTTGCTCTCAATATGTTGTTTGTAATTTTTACTTATACAACCATAACTAAATAGAAGTGCAAATAATAACATTAATTTTATATACAAATAACCTTCAATTTAAATAGTTTGTGACAAAATAATTTTTTTGTAAATTTATTATTAAAAATTACTTTCTAATTAACTAATACAATTTAAATATTTTAAAATAATAAAATTATCATACAAAATTTAACAAATGTTTATATTTCTGATTTTATTAATGTACAAATATTTTTTTATTCAGAATTTTAAAAAACATATTTTTAACATTTAAACTATATATTTTATTTTATAATTATGTTTTAAATTCAACTAAAATGTTCTAAAACTGAAAAAGTATAAAAATAAGAAAGTATATTTTCTCCCTCTAATTATAATATAAACAATGCCCATTAAAATTCTCAACCAGGCTTATTTTTAATTATACATGCCACCTAGAAACAAAAATTAGAAGTAAAATATAAAATCTTTAGCATTAAAACAGAACTGTTTAATGTAAAAGTGCAATAAAATTATCAAAATTAAGTCAATTCAATTCCACAATGTATTATTATAAGCTGAATCTTATTGTATCACAATGTGTTAATTAGATATAATCCACAAGAGGATTAAGTCAGTCTTTATATAATATGATTTTTTTTATTTACAAGTCTAATTATTAAATCATGACACAGAATAAGAGAATATTTTGTTAAAAAATAAAATGAAGTATCATATCATATTGTAAAAAAAGATTAATAAAGAATTTAACATTCTCTTGGTTTAAACATCATTATTTTTTAATATTTTGGTGCTTTATTTGCACAGAAATTATTTATGCAAGTAGAGATTTATCTAAGTTGGATTTATATAAGTTGAGAACAGTTAGTATTATAAATGATACCTCTTTAATAAACTGATAAACAGATAATAAATGTATTTTTTGTTATAATAAATTATTTAATATAAATTTAACAATAATTTCTAAAAATAGACATGAAAACAGTAGTTACAATTATTATTATCAATAAAATGTATTCATTATAAATTTAAATAAATATATGTAAGAAAAAAAATGAAAAGTAATATTTTAGATAAAATAGAAAACTATACTGTCACTATATAATATTTGAATTTAATAAGAATTTTTCATTAAAAAGGTACTATTATTCAATATTGTAATTAGGTATATTAACCAATTACATAAATGCAGATCTTAGTGAAACCACAGTTCTGTCATTTAAAAATTAGTTTTATAAAAATTAATTGTTTCTGCTAAATATAATCAGGTTTGTTCTTTCTACTTTTTCTATAAAGTGTCTACTTTTAAAATTCAAAATTGGCAATATTTTTAAGAGATTGCAAATAGTGGAATTATCTAAGATGCAAAACATTCTAGTACCTACAATGCATATATATAAATTTCTTGGAAGCCATTTCTTAAAGTAATACACACAGGAATGCAGACCCATATTCTGCATACAAACATGTATCCATTATTTGTGATCTTATACGTAACAAATAGATTTTACAAAGTGGAGATAACATGAATTTTATTACAGAAAAAGCCCTTAGCGCTCATGATGATTTTTTTGTACTGTAAAAGAAATTTATAATAGCAAATGCAATATTAATAAAGTAAAAACAAGAAATGGTGTTTAATAATGTGTCTAATAATAATTTCAAACATAAAACAATCTAAATATTAAAAGTAAGAAAAGTGAAAACAATTTCTTCAAAAACTGTCTTATATAACAAATTGCTTTTCCATTTTATTTTACTGTTTAACACCATGCCCTAAGCTGTAAAAGGTTATTTTTATAGAATATTAAAAAATTAATAATTGCCTGATTACTATATATGTTCTTTAAAAGGTGTAACTTTCCATTTCATTACCTAAATTCACTATCATTTTTTTTTACATCTATTTTCTAGAATTTCTTTTGTTAATGGGATACAATATTTTACCCTACATAGTTTAATATAATGATAAAATGGCAGAGAAGTTAGTCAAGCATTGGAGGCCTAGTGGTTAGCATAGCTGCCTTCCAAGCAACTGGCCCTGGTTCGTTTCTGGTCAAAGCATTTGATATATATAAAAAATGGCAGAGAAGTTAAAGGTCTTTAGATCACAATTTAGTCCATTTTTTCTAGTCCTCAAACATTACATGATTTCTGAACGACAAACCATTTAATTATTATAATAGATTTTTTTTTTCTTTCAAGTGTCATAGCATCGGCCGGGACGCGAACCCGCAACCCGGGCAACTGCTTGTAAGGCAGTCGCGCTGACCTCTCGACCACCAATGCAAGACTTATTATTATAATAGATTTAAGTATTTAAATTAGAATTCATTATTTTTATATGCAAAGTATTTTACAAATCTTATGAAACATTTATATTACATTCGCATTATTAAAAAATAAATAGATTCTGATGTTCAAAGTTTATTTAATAAATACATTTAAAATTGCACTGAGACGTCTATAAAAATGTAATACCTGTGTAAATATGTTATCAAAACAATAAATTGATTTTTCAAAAAGAAATCAATTGTTAACGAAGTTAGTTATTCATATAAAAAAAAAATTAAATATAAATCACATTAATATTAAAAATTTTCCATAGAACTTCTTCCACTTTCAACTCCATCTGCAAAATGTTTGTCTAATTAACACTTAGCATTTATGCCTGCCCACTAATATTTTATCTAAATGATTAATTTTTCTGCTATATACTTAGTAAAAACCATTATTTTCTTAAACGATCATACTGAAAAAAAGTCATGTGATAAAATATCTGATAATTAATTATCTGCATCTGATATTTGAAAAATCACTCATAATATTGAAATAAAACATTATAAGTAGTTATATTAGTGCGGGAAATAATGTAATAAGTGAAATTTATATAAAACAATTTTAGTAGAGGAATACATGGTATAACAATATTCAAATCCATATCTAATGTCCAATATATAATCAGTCACAGTGTGTCACGTGTTAATTAAAATAAGCATTCTTGATCAAGTAAGCAAGCTTCTCTAACTCACCCTCATAAATGAATAGTAAAAAAAGTACACCAAACTTTCAAATTTGGCAAGAAATTGGGCACTTTTCAATTGCTGGTTTTATTTTCTTGTAAGAATACTTAAATACTCTTAAATAACTTATGTACAAATTACTTACTATTAGAAATAGATATAATTTATTCTTTTGGATGACAATTGTGTCTATATCTTCTTAAACAGTTTATATTTTTGTATAACATTATTTTTCTCTCATGCTCTTTTCAGTGATGGATATAATAAAAATTTTTTTTCTTTGTTTTTTAGATGACACTGGTAATTATATTCATCATCGCCGTCATCTTGTATCGGGTGCTTATTAGCATCCCTCTTTTTCAGGATAAGCGGCTTCGACCAAAAGCTGACACAGTGGCTAGCCTCAGTGGGGCAGTAGTTAATTTATTTTTGATTATGGCATTAGGAAAAGTTTATGAAAAACTAGCACTCAAATTAACACAATGGGGTAGGTGTAGTTATTAAAAGATTTGCTCATACGATCCAGAATTTTAATTTCTTATATATTAATATAATAAAATATTTTCTACATTCTCAATAACTAATATTTTAGTTTATTTATATGTGTTATTGATTTTTTATACATTTCAGAGTTTGAAAAACTTTAAAATAAAAGTGGTTGTCTTAAATTGAATATCACTTTAAATAAAATGAAAAAAAAAATATTGGCTTATAAATTTTATTGGAAAACTTTATTTCTATTAAAATAATATATATATATATCTTTTTTATCTCTTTCTCTCTTTACACATGTATATTTTAATTAATAGTACTAATAATATGTATTTTCTGGAAGATGTATCAATATACTGTCTTGTATTATCAGAATTTGATCTTATAAATATAAAATAAATCCATTTAGATTAGCTTTTAAGTTAACATGTTTCTGTATTGAATGAGATTTTGTTAATATCTGTGACTGTTTGAATATTTTTTTTTTTATTAAAGTCATTTGTAAGATTGGCAATTCTTATAGAAATTGAAAAATCGGAATATAAATGGATTTATTTTATATGTACAGCAGTCAATTCTGATAAGAGATACAAATATATTGATATAACTAGTCTCTTATTGGGTCACTGACTGTTTATATATGTATATTGTAATGGTCCAGAGGCTATCAGGGTCCGCATCTGTGCACGGTCGGACTTAGCGTCTTCGGGTAGGATGCTGGAGATGATGCTATGAAGTACATAACCAATGATTACATCCACTTTCAATTGACTAGCTCTAATCCTGTTTATTAAATCTAGATACAATTTAGGTTAGTTCATCCATTTCACACACCCTTCGTTGGTTCCTTTATACCCCAGTATTCAAATCCAGGGATAATTCGCCTTTGACTCTCTTAACAGAGTCCACTTAAAACAACTTCCGCACCTTTATATAGGTTACAACCAGCATTATTGGTATTTAATTTGTTATAAAACTATTACATAAGAGAGAAATATATGTGTGTGTGCATATTAAGGACTGATAGTTGACCGTTGAATGCAAAGTTGAATCAATAAATCAGAGATCAGAATAATGCAAACAAATTGTTTAACATTTATTTAACTATGACAAAACGAATTAAAAATAATATATTTTAGCAACAATAAAAAGAAAATAAATTGCATATGTCAAGTGTGAACCTCTACCACATCATCAATTAAATAATCTTATGATTCCAATCCCTTTTACCCGATGGTAGAAATCCATGATGACACCGATTATTTCCAAGATTATTGAAAATAAAATAAAAAATATTAAGATTACAAAATAAACATGATGCTACCTAAATTAAATATCCATTTTTATATATGTACAGTAATATTATTGTTTATCCTTGGTTGAATACATATCACTTGATTAGGTCCCCCAAACTAAAGTATAAATCGCTATTGTCATAGATAAGAACATATATATATATATATATATAGGAGATAATTAGTTATTCATACTGAAAATGAACATATAATGATTGTTAATTAACAATTAAAAATAATAATAACAACTTGAACTGTCATATGTCAAGTGCTTGTAATTTAATTTGAAATAATAAAGAAGATCTTAGCTCCATTCATGTGGATGACGAGATGTCAAGTCACTATAAAGGGAAGGATAGGCCTTAACTTTATTTACAATAGTAATAAAAAATATATAACTAAACTTAACCATCTCCCCTTTCTTTTCCATCAACATCACTAATGGAATCTCTCAAAGCACCAAGTGTGAAGTTCATGCTCCTGAATATGAAAATAAAACGATTTCAAAAATATATATATATACAATAATAATCATATGATAAAATTTAATAATTGAATCAAAGTTCAAATGATCCTGATAATAGTTCATGAGTTTTGGCATGAAAGTCTTTGATAACACAGTTCAGTTCTTCATATTGCTTTTTTTCTGGCAAAAGATTGTTCACGTAGCGATGTCTCCTCACATCGTTTGGAATACAAGCATGTCACCCTTAGTTGGTCTATCTCTTGATTTTCCTACATACATCTCAGGTTGGACAATAGGCATTTTTTTAGGTGTATTATCAAAGTAGACAATGAAAGTTTTTACGCAGTCATGTTAGGGAAGAAAGCAATCAAACACTACAGCAAGATTGTTTTACCCCATATGCATCTTTACAGTATCTTATAAAACTGTTTGAATTCATAAACTACGATTTAATATTGAATAGTTTTCTTTCTTGGTTAGATAAACTACTTCATAATTACTTTTAATTACTGGCAATGTTTGTGTTCTCTTCTTTTGTCCATATTTGAAAAATATCCAAGTTTTTTCACTAACAATTCGAAAATAAATTTTGTTATTGCACAAATTTTTATGAATTTTTTTTTAAGTTCACTTAATAAACTATTGTTTTCAATTTGACAGGGTTTTATACCACCACATCTAATTAAAAAGAATTATTATTTCGAACAACATTCTCCATTTTTCTGCATTCAAAATTCCTATTCAGTTGATGTTAAGTTTTATAGCAAAAACATTATTTTCAAAGAAGAACGATTTAAAATTGATTTTTTTTATATAGTGTCCTTGATTTCCGTTTCCCGGTATATTAAAATCCTCATTTCCTTTTAAGTCAATGTAGCTGATTATTGTTGTATTTATATTATCAATGAAACAATTCATTAAAAAAATGATAATAAAAATAGTAGAATTACAATTTTATTTTAATACTCAGTTTTCTAGCGACTAAACTTGACATCAAGATCATCTCCAAGTTTGCTTAGTTTGAGTTTGCGTCATCATATTGAATTATTTGGTTTTAAAACATGCAGCACAATCTATCTAAGTTTGTCTAATAGTGTATATATACATGGATTATTTCTTTCTGTTCTTTTGCTATACTAATAATCCCCAAAAATATACATATAATAATCTATCACCACTTTCTTTTGTTCAAATGTTACCAAATTAGCATACATGATGCATATATATATATGCTCAAAATAGTGAAATAACATCCAGGTGATTTGCACGGGTTTTAAGTAGACTCAAATTAAAATGTAGGCTAATTTTGTTTAGCATGATCAAGTTGTAAGCTACCCTTACAATATATATAATAAATTGGGAGGGGTGTTTAATACCAGTTAAAAGTCTACAGCCACAATCTTACTAAATTACAGCTGTTACTAGCTGCACAACCCTATACAGCTAGTATCAGTCGCTAATTTAGCAAAATTGTAGCTTTAGTCTCTTAACTGCTATTAAAAATGAAACTCCTTTCCCCTCTCATTTATCAAAAATATTTACCAGCTATATAGTGCCCATTAAAACATTTGCTTATATATATATATATTTCTCGTCAAATTGTCATCATATTGCCAATAATATATATGTATCAACTTTAACATCAATTGCTTGCTCAATCAACTAACTCTTTCTAGCCAATCATAAAATTTTAAATTACAAAATAATCATAATATATGAAATGAAATCTTAATATGAAATAGCTTAGTGCAGTATTGAAATCAGTTATAACTAAATATTAATTAATCTACTATATGACAATCAAATACACAAATTGCTAAACTGAAAATAATATATAAGTTATTTTTATTCAAATAATGTTTAATAATACAACCAATCAAATTATAATAATGTATGCTTACCAATTTTGACATCCAATACAAGTGTTTCATGACTCACAACACTGGTCTGCAGGTATAAGTGCATAATACTTCAGTTTGATTGAGTGAATTTATTAAGTATTTCCAGTTTAGCAATATGTGCATTTAGATTAACAACGTAGTGAATAAATTATTAAGATTCACAATATAATAATTTGTGGTTGGTATGAAGTCTTTCATAATGTTAAAATTCATTAAAATTGTTTTATGTTTTAAAGTTTATGTATATTAAGACTGATATTTGTATGGAATAGGTTTTGTTTACCATTTTCAAACAATTATTTAGTTATCTTAGCAGTAAGCTAAAGATTGAAATTGTTATCTGAGCAAATATATCATATGGGTGATTGGCTGATTATTTTAGCATGATGTGAAAGTCGGTGTGTGTGAATATCTGATGATTTTATTGTTGAATTGTTAAACATTACTTGAGTAATTAATTTGTATATTATTTTGAATTCACATTTGAATTATATATATACACTGTAAAATCTGCTGGAACAAATGGTTATAGAGTGAATAACTAGTAGAATAAATACTTTTTCATGCTAAATCATGATTTAAACCACAAATGTAAAGTCATAAAAAACACTGGAATGACAGACAACTTCATGGCATAAAACATATTCATCAATTTAGTTTGCTTACATCTGTCTCTATTTCTAATTGTAATAACTCTATTATATTTTACATATATTTGTCCAAGCATATTCACCTAGATGTGTATATTGTAGTAATTTTTGCCATGAACCATAAAAGTAGAATTTGAAAATGAAAATTTAAAAAATTCAAAAAACTAGTAATAAAATATTGCATTTCATAATTTTAACCATAAAAACAATTTGAAAACTGATTAACCTTTCGATCAATTTGGACGAATTATTCTGTCTTTTGGCCAATTCACTCCCTGGTGAATTTTTTCATATGTATTATATGTTAAAATGCATGTAAAACAGTAGATTTTATTATAAAAAAAATTGCCCTAAAAAGGAGTGAAATTCAAAATTCCCACTCTTACAATAGACACAAGTCCCTCCCTGACATGTCCAGCCATTGTCTGTTGACAAGGCTGTAAAATGTTTGATGTTTTATGACATTGAAGTTTCCAATGATCAAAAACATGTTTATTTGTAAATTTATTACTGTTTTAGATATTTTAAAAAAATTATTTACACTATATTTACTAGATATCAAGAAATATAAATTATTTAATATCTTATTTTGACTTGAAATACTTTATTTTCAAAATATAACATTATGTTAGCAGCTAACATAAATATGGCCTGAAGCAAATTAAAAGACAAGCTATGGTGTAAACAAACTGGAACTACTTTATTTATGAATAAAGAAAATATAATTTTACAATAAATATTCAAAAAATTTAAACATTTAAAGCATAATTCATTAGATATAAGAGAAATAAATAATTATACATTTCAAATGTTTAAAAATAATAAAAATTAAGAAATATTTCATTGATTTTATAAACTGAAAATAATCTTTCTAGAAACATGACATATAACTTTTTTGTTTTGATTGTGGTCTAATTTTTTTAATATTTACAGAAACAAAATGTGAACATTTAAAATTTATTTCAGTAATAAACACAAATATCTATTGGATAAAGTCAGATTTATTATTTTCTGATAAGTAATAAACCTTTTATCATATATTTTATGTTCAGTTGTGAGACAAAGAAAACATCCAAAACTGCTGAAAAGTAAGGGGCATTGGGCTGCATTTTGAAATGGTTAATATTTATATGATGAGAGAAAATCAAAATGAATATTTTTTAAAAGTCTGAAAATCTAATATTTTGTTATAAATTTAATTTGAATATCTCTTTCTACTTTCAGTAGTAAAAATGTTGAACATATTTTTTAAAATAGTATTTTCATAAATATGAATAGTATAATAATTTTATCCATGTGTCAAATAAACATATTGAAATTCTAATTAAAAAAATTAAAAATATAAGACCAATTAAAAATAGTAGATATTTAAAACTTAGTTATCAATTTTATTTTTTTAATTTCTAATGATAAAAATATATATATTTTTCTTTAAAAATATTATTCTAAATGCAATATTGTTGTAAGTTTAATTACCTGCCATACCAGTAGAATTTAAAAACTGATTAAATTTTGATATTAAAAAAATTCAGAACAATCAAAAGAAAAGACTGATAATAGTGCCAGAACTAAAATTTAGTAAAAAATTTAATTCTCTTATCTTTTTTATTATCAATTATAAAAATATTGCAAATATTTTTCATTAAAAAAATCTCCTAATTTAGATATATTATAATAATTTTGGTTGTTTTCTGATCCATAGTGTCAGCCACAGGATGGCGCTATTTCTAGCTTACTTTCTAGAAATATGCCATTTCCGTGGCTACAACCAAGCCTTCTTTCTACAATAAATCCTAGAAAGACTGTTAACTCGGAGTTAAGACTTCTTTCTATGCTAAAATGTAGAAAAAGTGTTAACTATGAGTTAAGCCTTTTTTCTACGAAAAAAAACCTAGAAAGAGTGTTAACTCAGCTTAGTGGCTAATGCTGTGGCTTTTTCCTATGCTAAAAGCAGAGGAAAATGCCATAGTTGTTTGTGTTATGCACTATCTCATAATGCTGTGTTATGTATTTTATGTAACAATATCGTACGAGGGTGTGTTAAGTTCATCGTGTCAAAATTATTTAAATTTTCATTGGGGCCTTTTTTTAAAAAAATACAAATTGATGTACTGTTACCTTTTAACAATTTTAACAGTATAGTGATTGTTTCTCATAAATCTCTAAGCCTCCTAAATTCTCTATTAGTATGGGGTAATGCAATTTTTTTCACGATCATGTTTTAAGTCATGTTTTAGCGAGTAATTTTCTGAGATCAAGAATATGGCTAATTCAAGCACTGAAAACTTGAAAAGATCGGACTTTCCAGATATGGAAGCTGGTGCTGTAACATTTTTACAGCAGAAAAACATCCTGATGAAAGAAAAGATATGATTGTGTGGCAAATATATATGACTTGAGGTCAATAAACATCTTTTGACTTTCATTTGTAAGTCTTGTTGTTGCCGAGGGAAATGTTCACTTCATAAAGTGCAGCTTGTTTGGAGGGATTCCAAATGGCCTTCATCAAATGTAACAATAAAAGTAACTTAAATTTTTATTTAAACATACATCCCTTCTCCCAATAATTGTTGTCGGCAATCAAATGTAAAATAAAAGAAGTAACTAAAATTTTTATTTAAACACACAAAAAAACCCCTTCTCCCAATAATTGTTGTCGGCAATCAAATGTAAAACAAAAAAAGTAACGTAACTTATTATTTAATCATACATAAAAACACCCCTCCCACTAATTGTTGTTGGCAATCAAATGTAAACCAATAAAAGTAAGGTAAATTATTTTTTAAACTCAACCCAAATTACTATTTGAATATACACAAAAAAAGATCCTCTTGTCAATAAAAATTAAAGAAATAACTATTATTGTCCCATTGTCAAATCAAATATTATTTGGGAAACCAAAATAATTTATAAACGAAAGAAAGTAAATAAAATTGATTGTCAATCAAATGTAAAATAAAAGTAACTTCAAACTTTTTATTTAAATATACACAAAAAAACTCCTTTCTCCCAATAATTGTTGTTGGCAATCAAATGTAAAATAAAAGGTAATGTAAATTATTATTTAATCATACACAAAAACACCGCTCCCACTAATTGTTCTCGGCAATCAAATGTAAACCAATAAAAGTAACATAAATTATTATTTAAAGATACATACAAAAAAAACCCCGTTCTTTATTGAATTTTGTCAATCAAATTTTAAAAAACAGTAATACTATTTAAAAAACCCAAATTACTATTTGAACATACACCACAAAAGACCCTCTTGTCAATAAAAATTAAAAAACAACTATTATTGTCCCAAATAATTTATAAACGAAAGAAGGTAAAATTTGTAAACAAAAGTCAATATTAATAGAGAATCGCTAGCCCAGGAATGTTATTTTAATGTGTTTTTTGTTAGCAGAACATAACCATAATTTGTTATATGCCATGAAATTACAAATTTGAGAACTCATTAATGTTGATATTAAAACACAAACAAACATTGAACTCTGGCAAAAAATAGAAAATTAAGTGTTAAACATGATGAACATTATTGAATGAAATCATAAATGCTATAACAAGCACTATTGTTTGAAATAGAAATCATGTGCATAAGACATTATTATAGCATTTCAGCTTTGAATAAGGTATTAAACATTATAGTTATATTTTTGAGCTTATTTGCGTTTAATTCAACTTTACTAATTTCTATGTTTTTTTTAATTGTTTTTATATTCATACAATTATTAATTTTGATCTAAAAAAATAATATCACAAAATTAATCAGTACTGATGTGATAAAAAATTCTAAAAGAGAAAGCTCTGAAATGATCAGTGACTTAAATACTGAATATAATATACGTAGTTACAATTAACATTTTATATCATTTTTAAAAATGGCTAATTAAAAAGTAAACAGATTGTTAGAAAAAATTCACTTTGAGCCTTTTATGTTGTAACATTAAAATGATAAAAAATCAAGTCAGATATCACGATTTAATTTTAATAAAGCTCGTATTTACAAATGTTATATGTAGAGCTTGCAAAACAAGCTCCTAACAAGCTTTGAGAATATCCTCAACCACAGACCAGTTTCTGCTTCTGGTGTCATCAATGAGGTTCCAGGATATTCATTAGATTTAAAATACTAGGACAAGCCCAGATGTCTGAAAATTTCAGATTTTCTTCTCAATAGTTATACATTAGATAAAGTGCTGGGCTTGTCCTAGTATTTTTAATCTAATGAATATCCTGGCACCCCACTGATGATGCCAGAAGCAGAAACCGGTCTGGGGTTGAGGATATTCTCAAAACTTGTTAAGTGCTTGTTTTGCAAGCTCTATATATAACAGTTGTAACATTACAAAACTAATTGAATAATTTTATTAATAATATAGAAGGATGGGTATTTTGGGGTTAAGGTGGGTGATGGAATAAAAAAAATTATCATCACTCCAATTTCTACAAAATTTAAGATTTACAAAACTGTATAATATTCAAGATATAATATTAAAATAATGTTTACTATCAAAAAATATAGAAGTAAGATATATATATATATATATAATGTTATATACTATAAGAGCATGAGAGATCTTGATATCTCTCTGAGAGATCATCCCAGTTAACTTACTAGAATAACTATAAGTATTATTAAATATATTCACCAGCATTATCAATAAGTATAAGTAAATGTAAGTACTACTTATTCATCATCATGAATGATTAACAATAAAATAAATCAACAGTCAATCTGGTGATGATTTGAAATGAGTCTCTTGTGGATCAGGCCAATTATTTAGCCTTTGCCAGCTTGGGCAATTATTTAAACATAATTTGAATGCACAAACTCAAGTGCTTATCCATCAGAGTACATAATAATCAAAACAATAATACCAGGATATTAAAACATGCTAATCCTCAATTCTTTGGCTACTTAGTTCCTTTAATGTACTGACCAACTATTAAAAAGTCTAATAGAGACTAAACTAAAATAAAATGTAGTGCATGAGCTTTAAAGAATATTCTCTTTGCATCAACCAGAATGATGATGATGATCATCATCATCATAATCATTGATAAGAATATCATCATCATTACTGGATCCCCATAAACACATATATATTCTATTTTATATATCAGACCATTATGCATGAATCTAGCTTAGAGAACATAAGTTCTATAACAGTTACTATGATCAAGAGATGATGTAATATATAATATTCTAAAACCCATTTAGAATCGAGCTCACTGGAATAATTTTAATAATTGATTACAAGTTTGTTAACCTTTCATAATTTTAGTATGCAATTTTACATTTTGTATTATATGTTAAAATGCATATTTTTTTGTATATTTTATTATATAAAAATTTTGTTCAAAAAATTATGATAGATGGTGGGAAATTTAAAAAAACACTTTACAAAAGAGATAAGACCACCCTGATATGTTCAGTTATTGTTCCAAGGTCAGGTGGTAAAACATTCAGCATATTAATACATTCTTTAAAGAAAATAGTTCCAATGACCAAAAATATGTTTATTTGTAAATTTAATATGTTTTTAGATTTTTTACAATAATTTACACTATATTGATTAAATATCAAGAAATATAAACTATTAATAACTTATTTTGACTTATTTTCAAAAATATAATAGTAGCAGCTAACATGAATATGGCCTAAAGCTATTTAGAAGCTTACTTCTATGTAAGCAATCTACTTATACTTGTGAATATGAAAATATCACAATTTTGGAATAAATATTCAAAAATTATAAACTTTCAAAGTATAATTTGTTAGATATAAAAAAATTAAATAACTATTCATTAAAATTTTTAAAAATAATCAGAAATAATGAAGATTTCATTGATTTTGTAAACTGAAAATAATCTTTCTGAAATGATGACATATAAACTTTTTGTTCTGATTACAATCTCATTTTTTTAATATCTATAAAAACAAAATGTGAACATTTAAATTTTATTTCAGTAGTAAACAAAAATATCTATCAAATGAAGTCAAATTTATTATTTTCAGATAAATAATAATCATTTAATCATATATTTTACATTGATGTGTGAGACAAAAAATGTCAGAAAATGCTGAAATGTTTGAGTCTAGGCTGCACTAAGAAAGAGTTAATAACAATAAAAACATGAAGTTAAGGTCTGTAGAATATGACTATACACATATAAACCTTCTGATTTTGATTAATATACAAAATTCAAATTATTACATTGTGATTTACATATATGTTTCAATATGTTTACTTAAAGCTTAGTCAGTACACAGACATGTGGCTTAATAGTTTTTGAACATATTTGAATTGTCATAAAATAGTAAATTAACTGATTAAAATTAAACATAAGTATCTATCTAACAAGCATTGACATATATGCGCACAGACATGTGGCATAGTAATTTCTGAAAATATTTAAATTGTCATTTAATAATAAAATAAATGATTAAAATTTACATGTAAGTGTCTATCTGACACACATCAGTATTTACACAGACAGGCATGTGGCATAATAACTTCTGAACATATGTGAATTGTCATAAAAATTTACCTATACTAGGTTTACATAAAATTCATATATATTATTGCACAGACATGTGGTCTAATAATTTATTCACATTTTTGAATTGTTTAATAAAAAACATTAATTTTTCTTTTTATAGTACATAATTGATAAGATTTAACATAT
The DNA here is from genome assembly GCA_028023455.1 of Epiperipatus broadwayi. NCBI lineage: Eukaryota > Metazoa > Onychophora > Udeonychophora > Euonychophora > Peripatidae > Epiperipatus > Epiperipatus broadwayi. The sequence continues at coordinate 259,371 of JAQFVV010006865.1, forward strand.
ATGTGTGTTTAGCAATTTATGTGCACACTGTCATTTACATTGTAATATTTGACAAAATAATAAAAAAGTTATTAAAATATTATTTTCTTAATTAATTCCTTGTTGAATATACATAAAATTCACACATATGTGTAAATATATATATATTTAAAAAATAATATGAATCAATTATTAAATTCATTCATAAAAAGTTTCTTTTTTCTTTTTTTTTAAAAAATAAAGTCAATTTTTGACAGGTAATTATTGATTAATTAATTATCAACATCTTTAAATTTAAAATATCTTTTTTTTCAATAAATAATTTAAAACAATGTCATCCTATATCATTTTAATGAATTACTGCAAACAACTCACCAGCTATGCTTCATATATATATATATGTTAATTTATGCTTCTCTGCATATAGATGCATCAGCATACATATAATTAATTCTTCAGCAAGCTGAGATTCTGTTGATAAGTGTCATCATTGGGACAGGTATAGTTCGTGTAACTGTTAGTCTGCAGTAATCTTCCTTCTGCCTATGGTTGGATAGATTTCAAACAAGCTGTCTTGTCCACATTTGTAGCTATAAATTCAACACTAGAAGTTGATCCATTTTCCCCTAGTGAATTCAAACTCCACCATCATGAACTAGTACCACTGTATCCACTCCTGCCTTCAATTATTTCATAGTCATTCTCTGGAAAACCACTACTGCAGCTGGAAATCTATTCTGGCCAACTGACTCTTGAAACCAACAAAACTACCTTCTGTAAGAACTTCAAGAAAGACCAACTACTAACCTTTTATATCCACCCTTTTTTATTATAATAGGATGGGGTGACAAAAATATATTTATTAAAAACTTTTTTTATCTTTAATCTTTTCAAATCACTTTTAATTAAAAGCTACTTTTGGAATTTTATCATATTATAATCTGCAATAATTATTAAAAATAGATAATAGACATTTTTACAATTATCAGAAAATATGCTTGTTTTTAATTTCAAAATCAGGATTCGATAAAAATATTAGGTCTTTTTAAATGTTTATTTCATAATACAATTTTATTTTAAATTCAAAATTATTTAATCTTTTACTATGATTATTTCAGGGAAATGTAGAAAATATTTACAAAATTTTTGTCTGTGTTTGTTTCTACTTTTCCTTTAAACTTTATATATATATATTTGTGCACACACTATGTTATTGTATGCCATGTAACATAACTGTTACAATAAGGATTAATTAAAAACAAATGGCAAAAGGTAATGTCAAAGAGGAAATAATTCGTAAAAAATAAATTAAACAGATGTTTGAATTTTTTTTTTTGCTACCTTCTAGTACTAGTAGTATTTTTGCAATGATTAGTATCACCAAAACTAAGTTCACCAGATTTAGGAAAAATACTAGATTGCATAGTGTTTCAGGACATGATGAGGCTTATTATACCATTTCTGAACACCTTATCTCACAAGAAAGTAAAAGTTTTAAATCAATCATCTGAATTTTTATTATGATATGTAAATTTACATTTTAATTTTATGTGTTCAAAGGATACGTTTTTTCAATTAATTATATATATTACATTTATATTTTTAATTATTTAAGATGATAACTTTGATCTTGGTCACGAGTCTGGAATGGATTACTTCCAAATAAATGTATTTCAAAGTAAAGTACAATAAACTTATTCTGAAATCAGTCAATTTATTTTAGCAAATCATATTAATTTAATTAATATACATTTAGATCAAGCCAAGCTATTTAAAATAGCCAAACTACACGTTATCTAATAGTTTCATACTATTGAAATACTTTTATTTATATTGATTAGACAAAAATTAATCTACAAATGCTATATTTTCTTGAGATATAACATGAGTAGAGTGTGATAATGTTAAAACTTCTCTTATGGAATTTTCTAAATATTAATAGATATATTTAATCCTTAATAAATTTTATAATCTATATGCAATTAAAAGAAATGTACAGTTTTTAATCTAAAAAACATTAATTTAAAATTGTTTGTTTTTGCTGAATGATTGATGTTTGCATAAATGCTAGTTAAAAAATGTCACTTGTATATTAAGTTTATTTTCACAGACAGACACACACACAGACACATATCTAAAAATCAGTATACTGATATTAATTTTACAATTTTCGATATAAAATAAAGAACAGCATATATTGCTAACATGGGGACAGATATCTTTAGTAGCATTTATAATTAAAATTTAAAAACTAAAATCTTATTGAAATCATACAATATTAATATTTTAATGTGATCAACATTTCAAATTTGAATATATTTAAGCAATTATATTGCCTATTTAATAATTATCCATCATATTTATAAAATGTGTGTGTTTTTATTTTAACTTTTTTTATATATCACTTTCCACATGAAAAATAAAAACATTGTCAAAACAAAAACTTCATTGCTTTATGCTGTGTTTAAATTAGACTAATATATCACTAAATGAAAGCTTATTGTCAGGAAGAGCTTAAACAATAGGTGAATTCATTTTTTTATTATCATTTATTGATATACAAGTATTACTTATCCATAGCTTATGGGAAAGTTATTTACATTTAAATTTTATATACATTAAGATATGAATATTTAATATTTACATTTACGTAGTGATATTTCCTTTATAATATGAGATTATTAACAATAAGACTTTATCTTTATTCTTTATATGTTTAACTGTAATATCAGAATGATTTATATTGCATTTAAATTAGGCAATGTATAATTTCTAATCTTTATTTTCAACATCAGTAAATGAAAACTTAAAACTATTAAAAATTTAAAGGATATGTGAATTCATTCTATATTATTTATTGATGTATGTATGTTATTTACTCGTAGTTACAGAGAATTGTTACCTCCATTTAAATTTTATATACATTACATTATTCATATGATATATATATTAATTCTAATATTCTCATGGATAAATTATGAATTCATAGTATTATATATATGTCTGAAAGTTTTTGATGATGGCAGATTACTTGTAATCATATACGGCTATAAAAAGTCAAAGTTTATCCATACTTTTTCAAACATATTTGAACTGTTAAATGTTGCTTGTCTGCCAGTGAGAGTACTAGCATGGGAATAAAACACGTGACTTATGAATTTTGAATTTGAGTTTATACTCTCACTAATTACATCATTCTATCAGAGACAACAATCAATAGAAACGTTATATACTTATGTATGTGTCTTTCCAATTTCTCCATTTTAAGGGCAAAATTAATCAATGGTTTTCAAACATTATAAATTATCACATTAGACTGAATTCTCAGATTATTTCCTATCATCATTGAACATTTTCTTTAATTTTTTTTCTTTTTGTTCAATATTCTTTTATTTTTCCAATCAAACTTATGTTCATTAAATGACCTGCTATTTTAGACACGTTTCTTTTTTTTGTATAACCATTACTTCATGCTCTTTTAATATTTTTTCAATGAAGCAGTTAGTTTTGTAGATATATGTCCAGCTACATTCACATGGCATTTCATAGATGTGCTTCTTGTTTTCAGTATTTCAAGTTTAGTTTTTGTAGTGCTTAATATTCCAAGTAGAGTGCTGTGGTTTTGTAAAACTCTTCTGATAATATATTAATTGAAGATTTTTTTTTAGTTGTATAAATATTTGTAGTATCCATAATTGATTTGTCTTTTGATGTTAATTTTTTTTGTTTAGTTAACCTTTTTTCATGAAAGCTGATGGATAACTATTTAATAAATTTCTTTTGCTCATTTTCATAGTTATAATATAACTTCACATGATCAATATATTTAGTGAATTTTGCCTGTTATAATGTAGCTCCGTGAAATTTGTATTTTTGTCATAATAGGATGTATATGCTAAATATTTTCCTCTTGTTTGGATTTTTTGTAAACTGTAGTTCTGATTTTGACATAAAGTAGTATTCTCACAGGAACTTCTAAGAATTTTCAATTTTTGTTCTTGATCTAATTCTATTGTGAATTTAATTGAATGTGTTATTAATGCATGTCTAGACTGTTTGTAATAATGCTTCATTTTTAATCATATACTGAATCTATCATCCACATAATGGAGCCATATTTTTGATAAAGTAATATAAAATTATTTTATGTAAATGTTGCTATTCAGGAATTATAATAGTAAACCCAAAGTGATTTTGATTTTTTTGTAAAGAAATATATGTTTATTAAAAACATGTTGCCATTATACCAATATTAAGAGTTTCATTATATACCTATAACCCATACCCTGCTTAGCACTTTTATGCAAGATTTCGCAATAGTCATCATTATCAATTTGTATCCATTGTTTTAATTTATAATTGATTATTCACTATAAAACAATCTTAGAAAATATCTCAAAAAAAATTTTAGTAGCCTTTTTATAAGTCTGATGACATCATAAGATAGTTATTAAAGCTATGCCATTCAAAAGCAAAAAAGACATTTTCATGCTAAAATTTTACAGTACAAAGTTTATTCATAATACTTAATACCATTTACAATATTACAGTGCTAAATACAATATTTTGTTATAAACTTAAAATAAAATAATGAATGTATAGCACAGTATTTTATTTAATTTTCATACAGCATCCTAGAAAGACAATCAGTACTTCATTAATGGCATATCCAAAGTAAAAAATTTCATCATTAATGATTACAAAATCAAAAGAAATGTTTCATTCATTATAATAAATTATAAAAATCTTATTTTAATGATGTACAACAACCAAATATATGAATACAGTATTATTTTTTAAATGTATACATTAGCTTAAAAACTGTAGGCTGTATTTATTCACTTTTATGGATTAAAATTCTTATAAACATTACTTGGTTTGCAGCAAAATTATGATCATTGTGTTGTAATTTATTTAGCATAATTGTTATTTTAAAAAAAGAGATTTCATGGATTATGTACATAGTAATTTTATATGGTCAAAAATTATTAAAACTAAATTGAAAATAACACTTAATCTACTTACTCAATTTTAAAAGATCTTGTAATTTGTTTCAGAATAACAGACATTATTGCTAATGTATAAAAATATAGAAAGAAAAAAATGAAAGTTTCATTCAGCATTAAACTAAAACTAAATGTTGGTCATATATTATTAATATTTCATTTTAAACTGTGTATAATATAAATATTAGCTAAAGTACACATAATCAATCAATTTTAGATTAAAATATTTTAAATTGAAACTATCAGTGTATATGCATTTGTGGTTTTAAAAAATGTGAACATAATTTCATGCAGTTAATAATAAACTTTGTATGATGAAAATGCAATAGAAATAAACTGAAAAAGATTCATACCTTTAATATTTATTTTAAAAAATTGTATCTTTACCTTCACAAATACTGCTCTATTTAAAAAATTTCTAAGTCATTTCAAAGAAAATGGCTACTGCACTTAATAAAATGTGACATCCCATGGCCAAAAATAAAATGCCACACCTAGTATATTGTATATAATATGTGGTTTATTTAGATCTGCATAATACATATTGTAAAAAAAAGTCCTTAAATATTGATTACAATATGCAAACACAGAATGCATGAGATAGTTTTTTTTTTTTAATATCTTAGAATTTTTATTTTTTCAAATTAATGGTATGTGGATTTTTTTAATGAGATTTTAAAGTTATGCAATTCATGTTTCTTCTTAATATATTTTTGTGTAGGTTTTCTTTTATGCAATAAAGAAGTTCATATTTCACTATATTTATTAGATATCAAAAATTTAAATTATTAATAACTTATTTTGATTTGAAACACTTTTTTTTAAAAAATATAACATATTAGATTAGCAGTTAATGTAAATATGGCCTGAAGCTATTTAAGCATCTTAGCTTCTACATAAATAACCTATTTATACTTATGAGTAAATAATAATAATAATAATAATAATAATAATAATAATAATAATAATAATAATAATAATAATAATAATAATAATAATAATAATAATAATAATAATAATAATAATAATAATAATAATAATAATAATAATAATAATAATAATAATAATAATAATAATAATAATAATAATAATAGATTTGTACTTACAAATATAAAAATATTGCAATAAATATTCAAAAATTTTAAACTTTTAAAACATATTTTGTAAGATATAACAGAAATAAATATTATTTTAGATTTTTAAAAATAATCAGAAGTAATGAAGATTTTGTTGATTTTGTAAACTGAAAATAATCTTTCTAATGATAATGTATAATCTTTTTTATTTTGACTGTGATCTCATTTTTTTAATATAGAAACAAAATGTGAACATTTAATATTTATTTCAGTAATAAACAAAAATATCTATCAAATGAAGACAAATTTATTATTTTCTGATAACTGAAATACAGGCTTATTATATACCTGTATCAATAAGTACTAATCATTTAATCACACAAAGAAAAACATCAGAAAATGCTGAAATCTGAGAGAGTTTGCTGCAATGAACAACCTCTTAAATTCCAACAAGAGTTAAATGTCTGGATATCATGAGCTTTATAAACAATTAGTAAAATTATTATTTCAAAGTTTAATCACCGATTATATTGTTGACAGAAAACCATTAAAACAGCACAAGACTGAAGGTGGCATTAGTTGTACTTCCTCTTGTGATGAATCTGATTTGTTATCAGTTCACAAATGAACTGCATATTGTCAAATAGCAATAATGATTAAAATATGTATGAAAAAATGTAAAATTAAATACCATAGTTAATAAAAAAAAGTAAAAAAAGTTTGTCTTGTATCAGTTTTTTTGAAATATTTGAAACTTTTTATTAGTCATACTTTATTTCCTTATTTTTTTTTATGAGAATTTTAAAATAATTTTTCCTTGTTGCTTTGCTTTTATGCAATCTCTGAAAATTACAGAAAAATGTATCCTCCATTTTTCAAGGTAAGTTAAATCTATTTTTGTGTGATTTTTTTTAATGTGGGTTTTCTGTGGAACCTATCTATCACATAAAAGGAGACCCAGGTGTAATTACAATTCTGTAAAATACAGTTCTATAATTTGGTTACTCTTACACTGTTAATAAATAATAAGTCTTTATGGTCACAACAGTACAGCTAAGTGACATATTAATTCTAAATAATTTCACATAAATAATATAAGATTATGAATTTTAAAAAAAATGAAACTTGAGTATGGACTTTTTTTCAGCACAATTGTTAATAACTTTACAGAAGAATACAAAAAAGTATTAAACCTGAGCTTAACTCCCCCTTTCTCAATCCATTTTCATGTATGTTTGTATAATGAAATAACTTTTTTTTTCTAATCATACTGAAAAAAAGTTTTTTAAAGTTTACATGTACATACATTTTCAAGTGGAATCATAGCAGCAGCTTCTAGATTAAAGAACCATCACAACCTTCAAGATATACTAACTTCAATAAGTAATACAGCATTTTGACAACACTTTGGATAAAGACACCTCACATGGAAAAATTAACTAATCAGGAATTAATGCAATTAGATAAAGAAAGGTAAATGTACAAGTCTGTAGAGAAGAATGTGGACATTAAAAAAAACTGAAAAAAACTGATTTTATATCATGAGTTCACAAACAGCATTTTGGAAGAATTTGATCCAGATTTCAAATCTAAAAATGACTTAAATCAATGAATGAGACAGCCTAGCATTCATTTTAAAATTGTTCTTTAGAAATCATCAGCCATCAAAACTTGATGTACTCATCCAAAAAGCCATGATCATTAAAGGGTTTAAAAGGCAATTAAAGACTTTTAGAATGAGCAACTGATGACTGAGAAAACTGGATGACAATGAATACTGAATATAATGAAGAACAATTTTAAGCTAAGTATTTGGTTTTTTTACATAAATTTAAATCACATTATCTTACCTATTTACATATTTTAAATGCATGTCTATATAATACACATATAGCATAGTTTACACATGCATATATTTTACATTATACAATATTAACAATTTATGACAATTTAAATTTGCAAGAATGAGCTAATTTTTTTCCCATGGAAAATCATTATAATTCCTTGCTTTTAAAATGATCTTCTTGCTTTATACAATGAGTTTTGAAGAACCAATTGTCCTTTCTAAGTGAGGTAAAGATGTATTTCCTTAAATTTAAAAATTATCCAGAAAGTAAAATTCCATATCTCTATATTCTATCTAAAATCCATAATGCTCATGTTCCATTAATACTTATTGTTAATTCTAAAAATTCACCTTGTAAATTTGTCAATATTACTTTTTGAGGTTTTTAGTTTTTTGATACATAGTCTTTTTCAGGTATTATAAAAACTTTATGGAATTTTTCAACAATATGAAAATAAAAAGAACTGGCATACTGATTAGATTTGTAATTAAATACCAACCAGTAACCACCTAAACATTCACAATAAAGATAGTAATCAATATTTCTCACTGCTGTCAGAGCAATCTTCTCACCTTTTAATAGCAAGAATGGAAATCCATTGAATATATCATCATCAACCATTATCAATCCACTGCAGGATGAAGGTCTCTCCAAGTTTAATCCATCTTCTCCGATCTTTAGCTTCTCTTCTCCACAACACCCCTGCACATTTTCTTATTTCATCCATCCATCTCACATGTGGTCTCTTTCTGGGTCTTTTACAATCTCTTGGAATCCAGTTTAAAATTTCAATTGTCCATCTATTATCATCTCTTCTAGCAATATGTCCAGCCCAACTCCATTTCAATCTTTTAATTTTTTCAATAAGGTCAGTAACACCTGTTTGTTGTCTTACCCATACATTGCGTTTTCGATCTCTTCTTGTTACTCCCAACATACATCTCTCCATACTCTTTTGAGTGGTCTGAAGTCTCTGTATTGCTCTTCTATTAAGTGTCCAAGTCTCAGATCCATATGTAAGAACTGGCAAAACACATTTGTTAAAAACCATCCTTTTCAAACACCTAGGCATATTTCCTTTTAGTATCAAGTTATTTCTACCAAAAGCACTCCAACCAAGTTTAATTCTATGATTAATTTCCTCCATTATGTTTCCATCTGTATTAATAATCTGACCAAGGTATTTGTAACTGTTAACTTCTTCTAATTCTTCATAATCAATCTTTATTTTCATATTTTGAGCAAATCGATTAAACATTACTTTAGTCTTTTTAACATTTATCTTTAGTCCTACTTTTCTACTTTCATCTGCTAACTCCTGCAACATTTCCTGCAGCTCTGAAGCATTATTTGCAAAAACAACTACATCATCTGCGAAATCTAAATGACTTAAATACTCTCCATTTACTTTCACTCCTTTAGTTTCCCATTTTAATCCACAAAATACTTCTTGCAGCACTGCTGTAAAGAGTTTTGGAGATATGGAGTCACCTTGTCTTAGATCTTTCTCAATGTTGATTTTTCCAGTATCATTATGTAATCTAATTGTTGCTGTTGCATTTTTATAAATATTCTTTAAAATATGACAATATCCTGGATCTATACCTTGATGATCCAATGCTTTAATCACTGAAGAAATGTGTATAGAATCGAATGCCTTTTCATAATCTACAAATCCAAAACATAATGACAACTCATATTCATTTGTCCTTTCTATGGCTTCTCTCAATACCTGGATATGATCTATTGTACTAAAACCACTTTTAAATCCAGCTTGTTCTCTTGGTTGGTGGAAATCCAAAGTTCTCTGTAGACGAGTTGTAATTATCTTGGTAAAAATTTTATATAAAACTGATAAAAGGCTGATAGGTCTGTAATTTCTAATATCTTCTTTATCACCTTTTTTAAATATTATTACTGCATTCTTCCAATCTTCTGGTACATCTTTATCATTTTGACATTTGGTATATAACTTTGCTAAAATTGTTTCTATTTCTTCACCTGCTTCTTTTAATATATCAATTATAATTCCATCATTTCCTGGAGCCTTTCCTTTCTTCATACACTTAATTGCATGTCTCACTTCTTCATTTAAAATTCTGGGCAATTTGGAAGATGTAATAGATATAGGAGGTACTTGTTCTTTATTACTATATAATTCTTGATAAAAATCTTCTACCAATTTCATGATGTCATCTCTCTTTTTAGTAATAATTCCATCATTTTTTCTTATTGCAGATATAAATTTCCTACCAATACTAAAATGTTGTTTAACATTTTTGAGACTTTTATTTTCTTCTACAGCTTTCCTTGCTATTTCACAGTTATACTTTCTTATATCATTTTCAACTCTTTTCCGTACCATTTTACAAAACTCGAGATATTCAATTCTTTTTAATACATCATTTTTGTATATCTTCATATTCCTTCTTTTCTTCATAAATTCTCTAGTCTCAGTAGAAATTTTATTAGTCAATTGCTGCTTTTTTCTACCAGCTATGTTTGTTGCAGTTTTTAAAAGTGTATCAGTTATTTTCATATTAATTTCATTCAAATCTGTATCATGTTCAAAATCTCCTAACACTTGAAACCTATTTGTAAGTTCTAATTTAAATTCATTAGAATGTTTCTGAAGATTAGGAATATCAACTGTAAATATTGTTTTTCTTAATAATTTTTGTCTCTCTAGTTTTACATTAACACGTAACTTACACCTTACTAATCGATGATCACTTCCTGTGTTAAATTTATTAAGAACATTACAATCTTGAAATATGTATTTTCTGTTAGTCAAAATATAATCCAATTCTGCTGTACCTTCATTTGGATGTTTCCATGTCCATTTCCTTTTAATATTTTTCTCAAAAAATGAATTCATAAGATAAAGTTTTTCTTTTTCTGCAAACTCCACAAGTCTATGTCCTCACTCATTTCTATTACCATAACCAAAATTACCTACAGCAATTTCATCTTTCATTTGTATACCAGTTCTAGCATTAAAGTCTCCCATAACAATTTTAAAATGTTGTTTACTCTGATCAAAAGCCTTTTGTACATCCATATAAAAATCTTCTACTACTTCATCACTATGAGAACTTGTTGGGGCATAAACCTGAATTATCTGCATTTGGTATCTGCTATTAAGTTGTATAACTAATCTTGCCACTCTGTCTGATACACCATCAATCTCCACAATATTGTTCTTCCACTTTTTATTTATAATGAATCCTACTCCACTTGTATTTCCAATATGTGTGCCTTTATAACAGAGTATATGTCCACTTTTTAAATCAATTGTTTCTTCTCCTTTTCTTCTAACTTCACAAAGTCCAATAATGTCCCATTTAATATAAGACAGTTCTTCTTCTAATTCTTGCAATCTTCCTTCACTTGAAAGTGATCTGCAGTTGTAAGTACCTAAATAAAAAGTCGTCATCAAATGGCAGCCTGGGTCCACAATCAGGGGATTCTTAGCACCCTCCGCCTTCGGCCACCAACCGCTGCCTTGGTTGGTGACTTTACAGCCTCCTGGGAATAAGGGCCATGCTTTATTTTTGTCTGTCATAATTGTATATATATATTGGAAAAATATTTATCATTTACACAAACATTCATTCTGCCTTATCAGGCACTGAGAAGAAAGACCACGGTGTTTCTTGATCTTAAACTCAGAGGTAAAAAGCCAATAAACTCACCACGCTGGCTAATGCATGTTGGTGAGCAGCCCATCCATGTTCGTATACTATATGAATAATCACATAGTAATAACAGCTGCAACGACGAATGTATGGAGTGGACATTAGGAATTTGCCCTGCTCGGTTTCTTTAAGGCCTCCAAGAGGAATCAAAGGGTCTCCTTTCAGTTAATAGCAACTTGACCACAGAGAATGATACAATGAAATTTAAATAAACCTCTTTAAACATGTCACTGTAATGGAGACTAATAAATAGTCAATTATAATATTACAAACTGCAATACTTTTAAATTGCTCATGCATTATTTAGAAACAATAAGTGAAATAGTGCTTAAAGCTAAATGGGATAATGATGTAATTAGATACCAATAAGTAAACACTATTTCACTTATTATTTCTAAATAATACATGAGCAATTTAAAAGTATTGCAGTTTGTAATGTTATAATTGACTATTTATTAGTCTGCATTACAGCAACATATTTATTTCATGTTTAAAGAGGTTTATTTAAACTTCATTGCATCAATATTTCATTCTCTGTGGTCAAGTTACAATCTTTAAGTGTCCATATATATTCAATGGACCATTAGTAAGAGTGGATTTCCATTCTTGCTATTAAAAGGTGAGAAGGTTGCCTTGACAGCAGTTTTGCTTTGCTTTGTTTATAAACAAGTATGTGCTAGTATTGGAGATGTGATCATGTGTTACTTTCTTTATTGTGAATGTTTAGGTGGTTACTGGTTGGTATCTAATTACATCATTATCCCATTTATCTTTAAGCACTATTTCACTGATTAGATTTGATATAGAAAGTGTATTCAATGCTTACCTACTTTTTTATTGAAAAAAAAAGATTAAATGAGAATAATAGTATACAAATAAGAACAATTCTTCTTATTGATAGTATAATGATGGAATTCAATATACTTACAGTAGTAAACAGAATTCATCCATCAAAATCTTAAAATGGCTATCTAGTCATCACTTTTAATCCTTATAGATAACATTTACATAGAACAAGTTAAAATCATAAACAAAAGTTTAGCTTCACTACATTTCTAATATTATGTTACCTGGTACTATTACAAACATTTTGACACATAACAATAACATATTTCCTTTTTTAAAATTCATAATAAAATTAGAACAAGAACAAATATTGTCTATCTTATATGATCTCATAATAAGACCTTCATAAAAAAATTAAAACTACATTTTACAGAAAAATACCTTTACACAAGTATATACTTGTCATAAAGATTCAATCTTAAGATGAAATGAAAAATGGGAGATATACTTTCACTATGAAACCAAGAAAAATAAATTTGTACACAAGCAATTTGCTTGGAAAAAGAAAAGCACAACATAAAATAAACTTTAAGGAAAAATAATTGTCCATAAACTGTCATTAATATTTTTTAAATAAATGACAGAATGAAATATCAAAATAATAACCAATGATAAGTACTATAGGGTATCCATAAATATCAGGAATAGCAGATAAATTAAAATCTGCAATCAATATAATATCAGAACAAATTTTTCAAAGTCATAATACACTGTTAGCAGTGATAATATCCCAAATTTCCAAGAACCAGTTCTCTAAAGGCAAATGGTATTTAAGAACCTATTGTTTATTTTTCTTCTTTCTAAGGATGGAAGCAAATCATTTTTTGGTTTTGTACCTAAAAATTTTTGGTGGCTTCTCAGAAATGCATGACTCCCCTCCCCTCATACACAAAAAAAGTGCAGCAATGCACATGCACACTATGATGTACTTTACTATCTCACTTATGGGATCAAAAAGAATTAAATCATTTTTATAATTGGAAAAAAACTTTATTTATTTGGCAAAATATTTCCATATTGATATTCTATTCACATCATAAGTCTCTTCGGGTTGATGATGCTTTTTGACTTTAGCATTATCAGCTGTGTTGTGATTTCTTAGCCATACTTAAGTTGAGTCACTTCAGTCCCAATGATCTAATGGAAGACCTATCAAATTTATTACTAGAAGATTTGCCATATTTTTTACTTTGAGGCAATTTCTTTTATCTGAATAAATTGTGTTCATCACAGAAAATCCTCATTCAGCCTCTGCAGAACTCACAGCAATGGTATTAATTATATTTTTAGCTTTTTGGATAGTTTTGGGTACAACATGTTTCTGGTAATTTCTCATAACATTTTCAATATAACCATGGAAATTGTTAACTGAAAGAAATTTCATGATGAAATACTTTGTAAAGACTGGTAATTTCTCTTCAAATTCTTTCCAAGGAACTACAGCTTCTTCCAGATTCCAAGCATCTGGGTTCACATATATTAACTAATTGATGAATTATATGATTTCTATCTTGAATATTATTACTTATGCTATCACAATCCATTAATCTTAATGTTATATTTGTTATCACTGTATTCAGTAATTTTTGATGGGGAAGACTCACATATTGATTGCCTTCAACAAAATTAATATGCTGGAATTCCTTAGAAGAGATAGTTTCATTTATTATTTTTTCATAAGTACCACTTTTCTCTCTGAGATATTCAAATGCTTTAATTCTTCTCTTAATCAATTGTTCAGCACACAATATATTTACACAAAGAAATTTATTCTAGTATATCAATTATTAAAGTCAGATCTCTCATAAAATAATTTGTTAGTGAGACGTTGAGCCATTCCAGAAAATTTCTTATTGGTAGAAAAAAATCATAACATGCTGGATAGGCTCGCCATGTTGCAACTGCTGTTCTATGACTGCATGCTGCCCATCTTTGGTCAAAAACTCTACCAATTTTTAGAATTTCAATTCCAAAATTGTTTAAAATTTTATTCAGTGCCATTTTGTCTTTAATAGACTGATGAAAGATTTTGTATATTTCATCAATAAATGCTTTAAAGTGATTCACTTGCTTTATGTCCTTGATAGAATCATCCAACACAAGCTGAAGGTGATGACTCAAACAATGCCAAATAATAATCTCAGGATAGTGGTTTTTTTATTTAAACATTCACTTTTGATCGCCTTCCCACCAACACACTTACTCCATCTGAACAAAATCCAATCAAATTATTCTTCAAATATGGAGTATTAAATCCTACTGAATGCAGACTTTGTAGTAGAGCAGTGTAAATGGTTTCAGCATCTTGATTTTGTAATTGCACTAAATCTACAAAAATTGTTGGTGAAGAATCTGTACCTTCAACCTTAATAAAAATGTTAAGGACTGTCTTGTATGATATTGTTGATGCCTTATCAGTTATAACACATATCCTTAAATTCTGATCTATTATTTTTCTAAACACTTCATTTTTAATGTATTTTGAAATATGCTGAACAATTTTGACAGCTGTGAATCGATAATGGAGTCCCACTCCCATACTTAACCCACTCTTTTTTTGTAATTCTATCAAATGTTCAATACCAGAAAATTTGGTTTAGTTTTGCTAAAGTGTAAACACTATTGAAAATTTTACAAGTGGAGCTCAAAAACTTTTCATGAGCTTTATCTATGGATTTGGAAATTGCATTTTTTACACTTTCTTTCAATTGCATCGCACATATCTGGTGTGATTTTGATGAAAAGTGTTCCTTTATTTTTCCAAAGAGAGGCTTGTTGAATCATTTTATTTTTCCCACTTGGAACAATATTACATCTCATTCTTTTGACACATGAGCTGCTTTCACTTTTATTGACTCAATTTTGGTACAGATATCACACCCAAGCTTTTTTCCAATAATAAGTAAACCACAATATTTTCTTTGAATTCATTGGCTTGTTTCATATTCCAGCTGTCAAGAAGGTCACTATCTACATTTATTTTATATGCAACTTTTGTACTTTTGGAACGGGACAGCTTATTTGTGTCATTCTGTTGTATCAGAAGAAACAGAAAACAAAACTTGATTCAAAATATCCTTTACTATCGTTTCCGATTCTGTATCAGTTTTTGGGTCTTTTATAAAGAAATCTGATATTGTTTGGCATTTTCGTTTCATTTCTTCTGAAGGGTTTATTTTTATTATATTCTAGTGTTAAATTCGTCCTAGAAAAAAAAACATCAAATTAATTTATTTTTAATACAAATGAGTGGTAACAAATCATAAAACTGAAGTAAAATAGTAAAATTATAAAAAGGAAAAGAAAAAAAATATTTGAAAACGAGTCATGCCATTTGATGAGCCAAAGTTATTGATCTATTTATCATCTTGCCAAGTTATTCTAAAAAAAATATGTTGAACTCATTGTTAAAAAAAAGACACACTGTTACATCAGATATAGCAAAATAAATTAAAATAATGTACTATAAACTTTCTATAACTGATAATCCATTAAACTTACTAATCAAATAAAAACAAATCTTGCATGATAAATATGTAAGTAAAGAAATAAAATATTTAAATAAAAAATAAAAGTTAAATAAGTATTTAAAACAACGTCGGCATAACAAAATATTTGGAACAATGGTTTTAGATTATTGTTTATTTTCGCAATGATAGGTCCTTTTGAATGAAATTATTTTTTTCTCATGTGTCATAGCTTCAGCCGGGATGCGAACCCGGAACAACTGCTTGTGAAGCAGCCGTCGCTGATCTCTCGACCACCAATGCTTGACAATGAAATTATTTTATCTTTAAAGTAAAATAATTTCAGCAGGAGTAAATTTCATTAAAAACATTATGATAATACATAAATACATTTGTGCCGAATTTATTTTTAATTTTAATTACGTTTCTGTTAAATGTAAATGAACTAATAGTTGATTAATTTCTTACTTACCTTGTGTAAAAATTAAATACAGATTCCTTTATCACTAATAAAATAACTCTTTTTATTTGTATACTTGTAAATAAACGAATTTGAAACACGATAAATAATGGATTTAATTATTTAAAACTGTTGTGAATTATTTCTTGCAGAATAATTCTTAATCACTCAAATTTCATCTGGCATATAACACGTTCCAAGCGCAATACGCATGCGATCAAATGTTATGTTTTCTATCGTATTGTCAAATTATTATGGGAAAAGAATTTTGAACCCAATCTGTTTAAAAAGAATCATTGTTACGTTAGATATAATAAAAAAAATACAAATAATGTTCTAGATCATTGTTGGAAACAATTAAATAATTTGTTAATTCAACTCTTTTTTAGAAGAATAATAAATAAAATTTATTTTCGGATTATGTAACTACCCGTTCGCTATTTTTTTTTTTTTTAATTTTAAGAATCCGTTCGCGCGAACCGGATAGATATCATCACTGACTGTTAGGAACTAACTTAGACAAAACATACACTTGAAATATTGAAAAGTAAGAACATCTATTATAAAAACAATGAAAGGGTGGTAAATATTTGTCAGTAAAACAATTGTGTTATTGAAAAAAAAATTTAAATAAATCAATAATTAAATTTAAGAAAAAAGATAAGATTAACGAAGCAGACTATGTATTTGTAAATGAAAATATATTTCAATAAAAAAATCTAAGAATAAAGACCAGAAAATAAAAAATAATACAATTTTAAAAATCTGCTCACCTGACAAAATTAAATAACTTTATAAATTAAAATAGTGTGAGAATGTTTGGAAATTAGATCAGTAGTAATCCACCAAGACCAATAATTTTTTTAATGACAGTTGAGTTTGTTAGAATGGCCTAATTTATTACAACATTACTTTAAATTCATTATCAGATCAGAAACACCTGAAAAAGTATTATCACCAAAATATATTATGTACTAATGTATATGTTATTACTAACAGTTGAATGAATTTGAGATGTTTCTAAAAACATTTAACAATAAAATGAAATGACAAATAATTCAACATATATATATATATGTTTCTGTATGTGGAATAAATTGATAAGATGTCTGATAAATATTTGTAATTCGGAAAAACTTCAGATTTGTCACGTATCCCTCTAAGCTGCTTACAATCTTGAAATATCACTCAGTATAAAATTTTTCAGTGTATTTCCACGGAAACACTTTTTTGTGTGTGAGCTAAGCATCCAAAATATCTAAAGTTCTTCTTTAACTATAATTTCAGTGTGTATGTTTAAGTATTTTGAGTGATTTGGTCTGGAAGTTTTTATAGTGAATAATAATTTTGTAGGAGTACACATTTCAAAGATTTGTTTAATTATATATATGTACATATAATTTCAATTTGATTACAATTGTCTTTCTTTCTGCACTCACAACTTTTATACCATCTACTTTAGATAATTAGATTTATGATTATTACTAATCATTCAATAAAACAGAAATTATCATATTATTCCTAGTCCAGATATAAACTTTAAACTAAGTTAAAGGTTAATATTTCTGTTTTATAATTAAATACATGTACATAGAACAATTAGTACAACATCTTTTTTTTCCATGTTTAATATAAAAATTTTAGTCTAATGAATAAGTAGTAATGATCAGAAGTGGATGATGTCAAGGTTGTTAATGTTGAAAGTATGACACTTGTAAATCAAATTGTAATAATTTGGTTTTGATAACAGTGGAACATATAATGACATAAGTGAGAGAATGTGACTTGGTCCAGTTGGAGAGTTATAGTTTAGCATAAAATATATCTTAAGGATAACTTAACCTTTTTTAGATGTTTGAAAAATCTGTGGTGGAGTGGAAATTTTAAGGATATTTATATATAAATTATTAAATAAGTGCAACAAACAAATTACAATGTTGCAAACATTCCTTATTTGATGCCATACCACATGAAAAACCTGTTATATTATCTATTAATACGATGCAATTTATAAATATATTATTTTGCAAGTACTCATTTGCCCCTTTTCAGAGTTTTTATTTATATGTTTTATGTGTGTAATAAAATAAAAATCTGAGATATTATGGATATGTAGAAAACAGGGAAAGAATTCAGTTAATAATAATTTGAAGTTGTATTTAAGAGTAAATTTATTAATTTTTAATTAAATTTATATATCATCTATAAATAATATCTTAATCTTTAGCCTAATAGTAAATTATTAATAATCATTATTTTAATTATCTGAAGATAATTTATCAAATAAGTACATGAAAAAAGTGTAGTGCTTCTAAAATAAATTAAAACTATAATAATTAATAGTGCATAAATAGTGAATAATAATGATGAAATCACGTGAAAAAGTGTGATATAGCCCAACTGAAATGAAATTTATCTTGATCATCATTTCCATTTTTACGGATTTCTTTTTCATGTGTTGTTGTTTATAATAAAATAGAACTTTTAAAGTATATATATAATTAAGAGAAGTAAACCAGTTTCATCTCAAGCCATTAACAAATAAATAGCACTAAAGTAACAAATAGAATGAATCACTTAATCTTGAAACTTTTGATGTATATAAGTTTTTTTTTATCAACATTGATAAAATTTCAGAGTGAAATTAATCTATCAGCCTAAAGAAATATGGAATTTAATAATCATTAGATTAATAATCAACCAAAGTTGAATATAAAGATCATATTCCTGTTGGCTAATAGATTAATTTCATTCTGAAATTTCATCAATGTTGACAAAGGTATGCTTATATACATCAAAAGCTTCATGGACATGTGAATTTATTTTATTCTTCATCTCTTGTTCAACATTTAAGTGCTATTTATTCCTGGTCTGAGATGAACCTGTTTTTTATCTCATTTCCAGCAATTAATATTATGTGATACATGGAGATTAAAACTCTAACTACTTGTAGTCTCTAAAAAAAATTTGTCTTAACCTTTGGATTGAGAGTATTTTATTTATTTAATAAACCAGTAGTTATAATACTAATTTCAATGTATTATATATATAAACAGTAAAATAAGAACATAGATATGCATATAAATAAGTACATAGGTAGGTGGGTAGGTAGATAGACAGGTAGATAGACAGAAAGACAGGCAGATAGACAAACAGACAGGTAGATAGATAGGTGGATAGGTAGATAGATAGACAGATAGGTAGATAAATAGACAGATAGATAGATAGATAGATAGATAGATAGATAGATAGATAGATAGATAGATAGATAGATAGATAGATAGATAGATACGTAGGTAGGTAGGTAGATAGATAGATAGATAGATAGATTCCGTTAATAGACTGATTGATAGATCAACAGTCAGATAAACAGGAAGATAGATCAGTAGTTTGGAATAAAGATATAAAATACAAGAAACAGAAAGGCATTCTGATCCATTACATACATATATACTATAAGGATAAACAAATAAGTTTATATATAAAGAGTGAATTTTAATAAATTGATAAAGAGGTCCCTAAATTACTGATCTAATGCCAGATTGACAGAAAGGTGGATAGATATATAAATAGTCAAATAATTAGATAAAGAAATAGACAGAGACAGATTATCTTCCAGATAGTTAATTCAATAAACAAATATTATGACATGATAAGCATATTTGATTTATTACAAGTTTAAAAGAAAGTATCTATTATTAATAAAATATATTATTAAACATCAATACTTAACTCTTTTTTCCTTAGACATAATTTCCAATAATTTTATGAAGACTTAAGTAGTTTTTCTTTTTTAAACTATTTTATTTAGTGTGAAATAATTGTTTGTTTTTAATAATAATAATACAAATATTTAACTAGATAAATAAATATAGTTTATAATAAAATCGTCAAAATAAACTAATAGTAAATCATAAATATATATTTTGTAACTAAACAATTGAGGTTGGGAGAAGGTCGCTTGGTTGAACAAAGTGTGTTCGCTTCCAGTGCGTTTAGCATCAAACACAACTATTTTTAAAATAAAGTTTAAAATGAAGTTATTTCCATTTTATCCATTTAAAACAACAATAACTACTCTATAACCTACATAGTCAATATATCAATAATCATGATAATAATATCCCAGGATACTCGTATAGATTTTATTAGTATAACCTCTAGATATTCTTATGTGTACACTAAGTATATTTAGTATGTACGTTGTATAAAATATTATTTTAATATAAATGAATAAGTTTATCTGTTTATGGCTAGAAAATTAACTCTCTCCTTCCCAGATTATATGTAGTTTAAATCAATTAATTATCTCAGGGTTCTTATTAAATTATAGGTGATTTTTTTTTAAAAAAAAAAATTAAGATTCATAAACTTTTAAACATTCGGTCCTGGATATGATTAAGACATTAAAGGAATTTTGTTGTACTTTATACTTTAATAATTGATACTATTCTTAAAATTTAAGATAGAAAATAGGAATGGCACAAATAAATTAAGTAAAGAAACTTAATTTTAAACAAAGTATGGCCAAAATGCATTAAAGTGTGTAGATGATGATCAGAACTTCTATTAATGACAAAACTGTACAATCAATAATAACAATTAATTTATATCTAAAAATTTTAGAAATAATGTAATCAAGCACAAGTGCGTGTGCGGCGCAACAGCACAGGTATTCGTACAATAGAGCTTGCAACGACCCTTCTACTTATTCAGTTTTTTATCAGCACCAGTGCACAAGTCACCATGAGTGCATTCCGGACAATCCTACCATCGTATGTAGAGAGAGACATGACCTCAAAAGAAAGATCAAAGAGGCTTTATTTATCTCTCATGACAGCGATGCCATAAACAGGAAGGACACGTATTTTTCTCTATCAAAAAGATGGAATTAGCATATTTGCATAAATTTAAACGTAAGCAAGCTATGATTATGAAGGCAAGATCCTTTGAAAGCGCTCAGCTGTTTTAATATTTTTAGTTAGCTATTCGTATTTGTATTAATAGCTTTTGGGAGCAATTGCGCCGCACACGCACTTGTGCTTGATTACATACATTTCCCAAAAGTAAAATTATTTAACTTAATCAAATAATGTAATCATAACAATAGAAGTTTTCTAAAAATTTTCTAATAATATTACACTGATCTATTTATTCAATATTTCATACTGATTTATAACTATCTGTGTTATCAAGACAAGTGATGCAAACAAAGCATTCTATTGGAGTAGGTTGTACAATATTCATCCAAAGCACAAAACCAGAACACTAATTACAGATGGATCTAGGAATGTTTTATTATATCTTTTAATGTCTTGATAATAATAAAGATTAGAAAGACAACAATCTCTATTCTAGGTAGCAATTGGATTGCTTAACCCTTTTAGAACAAGTAAACAATTTACACAAATATAGTATAATTGTTATTAAAATACATAAATTAATAAATATGGCAATCATACACTGAGTGGCATGACTTGTTATGCTTCCTACATCTAAACTTCAAATATATTTTTAGTAGTCTACCTCCACTTATTAATAATGTTTACAAGTATCATCACCATGAGAGTATTTTACTATACTGTATGGGATGTTCTAGGTAACATAAACATTTCCTGGATAAATGAAAGAGCAACCTTTTATAGTTTTCTTCCTTCATTTGTTAAAATACCAAGAGGTTGCTTTCAAGGATCAATAAAACAAATAAATTAATATTAGCAGGGCTATTACAACTTGTACATTAACGTAGAGCTTAGTACAACATATCCCCAATCAGTGATGTAACATACACACATTTATAACCAATTGTATTAGTAATCTAAAACATTTACCTGTATTAGTATTTTCATTAGAACTTTATAAGAACATATGAAACATTCAAACAAAACAATAATAAAATTGATTATATAATCTCTATAATAATCTTGGATAAATGTTTGAGATTTGATTCAGGGACATTTTATAATTTTAATTGTAACCTAATATCACCAGAGTTGTACTAACAATAAATTTACAAATGTACAAACAACATTTAATCCAAATGGTATAGTAAATTCCTTCAGAGGTTGGATTTACAACCAAAATTCAACAACATAATTTCTCAAGACTTTGAACAAATTACAATTATTATTTGGATTCCAACAGATGTAGTCATAACATTTTATCCATTTATAAATATCGACCTTCATAATTTGTAATATCTTGATCATTTTACAAAATATGAAAAGCTAATCAATTTAAATTCATAACCCTTTGGCTGATATTGTATTCATGGTATCATTCACTTAAAAGAAAGATTTTACTCCACCATTGCAGCAATATATGATATCTAATGGTGGATAAGATTTTAAACATATGACAAAGAAATCTCAATAATTTATAGATTCAAGTTATTTGATGACTGTATAGTTCAGGTATCTTAGTTGATTATAAGCAAAATACTAATATGTAATCCACTGACTCGAATTTGAATCAACCAGACCTTTTTATAATTTAAACAGCTTTTATAAATGCATATTTATACAATATGATAATACATGAGTATCTATGATGATCATGATATTTGAGATAATTCTTAGGAAGATAGCCAATATCATTTTCAGCAAGTTATTTTAATTTTAAAGCAGAGACAAATGATCCCAGATATGTTCTTACATACAGTAGAATTCCACAAGCAATTTTAAAATTTCAATTAATGACTCAAACTATTAAATTTTATCATTTTTAAAACAGTCATCATCATCAACCATTATCAATCCACTGCGGGATGAAGGTCTCTCCAAGTTTAATCCATCTTTTCCGATCTTTAGCTTCTCTTCTCCACATCACCCCTGCACACTTTCTTATTTCATCCATCCATCTCACATGTGGTCTCTTTCTGGGTCTTTTACAATCTCTTGGAATCCAGTTTAAAATTTCAATTGTCCATCTATTATCATCTCTTCTAGCAATATGTCCAGCCCAACTCCACTTCAATCTTTTAATTTTTTCAATGAGGTCAGTAACACCTGTTTGTTCTCTTACCCATACATTGCGTTTTCGATCTCTTCTTATTACTCCCAACATGCATCTCTCCATACTTCTTTGAGTGGTCTGAAGTCTCTGTATTTCTCTTCTATTAAGTGTCCAAGTCTGAGATCCATAAGTAAGAACTGGTAAAACACATTTGTTAAAAACCTTCCTTTTCAAACACATAGGCATATTTCCTTTTAGTATCAAGTTATTTCTACCAAAAGCACTCCAACCAAGTTTAATTCTATGATTAATTTCTTCCATTATGTTTCCATCTGTATTAATAATCTGACCAAGGTATTTGTAACTGTTAACTTCTTCTAATTCATCATAATCAATCTTTATTTTCATATTTTGAGCAAATCGATTAAACATTACTTTAGTCTTTTTAACATTTATCTTTAGTCCTACTTTCATCTGATAATTCCTGCAACATATCCTGCAGCTCTGAAGCATTATTTGCAAAAACAACTACATCATCTGTGAAATCTAAATGACTTAAATAATCTCCATTTACTTTCACTCCTTTAGTTTCCCATTTTAATCCACAAAATACTTCTTGCAGCACTGCTGTAAAAAGTTTTGGAGATATGGAGTCACCTTGTCTTACACCTTTCTCAATGTTGCATTTTTATAAATATTCTTCAAAATATGACAATATCCTGGATCTATACCTTGATGATCCAATGCTTTAATCACTGAAGAAATGTTTATAGAATCAAATGCCTTTTCATAATCTACAAATCCAAAACATAATGACAACTCATATTCATTCATCCTTTCTATAACTTCTCTCAACACCTGGATATGATCTACTGTACTAAAACCACTTTTAAATCCAGCTTGTTCTCTTGGTTGGTGGAAATCCAATGTTCTCTGTAGACGAGTTGTAATTATCTTGGTAAAAATTTTATATAAAACTGATAAAAGGCTGATAGGTCTGTAATTTCTAATATCTTCTTTATCACCTTTTTTAAATATTAATATTATTACTGCATTCTTTCAATCATCCGGTACATCTTTATCATTTAGACATTTGGTATATAACTTTGCTAAATTTTTTTCTATTTCTTCACCTGCTTCTTTTAATATATCAATTATAATTCCATCATTACCTGGAGCCTTTCCTTTCTTCATATATTTAATTGTGTATCTCACTTCTTCATTTAAAATTCTGGGCAATTCGGAAGATGTAATAGATATAGGAGTATTTGATGATAATAGCTGTTAATGTTTTAATTCCTCTATTTGGGGCAATGAGGAGAAACATTTCACTGAGCTAGGCAAAATACCTAGCAGATTTCTCTACTCCTCCATGTTGCGAAGAAGAATAACAAAATGTCTAAATTTAGGTTTAAATTTGGTAAGGTCCTTAGTACACTGAAATTTAGCAAAGGTTATTCAAATTTTATGGGTGATTATATTTATAGTTTGCTACCATGTGGTCTGTGATATCATCAAATATCTCCCACACTACCTCACTTTTCAAGTTTGTATGGGGAAAATCTGTTCTGTTACTATGGTAACTATTGAAACAGGTGAGTTTCAAAAAAAATTGACAAGTTTAAAAGTGCTATATTTTGAGACAAAATATTAAAATGAAATATATTTTTAATATTAAATACCAAACTACATTAATTATTTACAAATAAAATACACAATAATTATTATTATTATTATTATTATTTACATTCATATCGGCCTTTCAAACCAATTGTGCAAACGCTTTGCGAGTGTTAAATAATAAATGAATGCCTTCTGATCAATACAAGATATAGAATTTATGCAGGAATAAAAAGAATCCTCTTATTCCTATGACTCAAATATTTATATATGAGCAAATCTGAAGTACTTGCACAGAAGGCGTGACGATAGAACGGTCACTTTTAAATTACTATATACAATGTCTGAATAAATGACGCGATGAAATTTTCTAGAATTTACTAAACGTCATTCCAACTGAAACTTAATCATATATATAAATAAGCATTTATTTTTATAGCGTCTGCATATAATTGTAATTTACATTCATATCGGCCTTTCAAACCAATTGTGCAAACGCTTTGCGAGTGTTAAATAATAAATGAATGCCTTCTGATCAATACAAGATATAGAATTTATGCAGGAATAAAAAGAATCCTCTTATTCCTACGACTCAAATATTTATATATGAGCAAATCTGAAGTACTTGCACAGAAGGCGTGACGATAGAATGGTCACTTTTAAATTACTATATACAATGTCTGAATGAATGATGTGATGAAATTTTCTAGAATTTACTAAACGTCATTCCAACTGAAACTTAATCATATATATAAATAAGCATTTATTTTTATAGCGTCTGCATATAATTGTAATTTACATTTATATCGGCCTTTCAAACCAATTGTGCAAACGCTTTGCGAGTGTTAAATAATAAATGAATGCCTTCTGATCAATACAAGATATAGAATTTATGCAGGAATAAAAAGAATCCTCTTATTCCTACGACTCAAATATTTATATATGAGCAAATCTGAAGTACTTGCACAGAAGGCGTGACGATAGAACGGTCACTTTTAAATTACTATATACAATGTCTGAATGAATGACGCGATGAAATTTTCTAGAATTTACTAAACGTCATTCCAACTGAAACTTAATCATATATATAAATAAGCATTTATTTTTATAGCATCTGCATATAATTGTAATTTACATTCATATCGGCCTTTCAAACCAATTGTGCAAACGCTTTGCGAGTGTTAAATAATAAATGAATGCCTTCTGATCAATACAAGATATAGAATTTGTGCAGGAATGAAAAGAATCCTCTTATTCCTACGACTCAAATATTTATATATGAGCAAATCTGAAGTACTTGCACAGAAGGCGTGACGATAGAATGGTCACTTTTAAATTACTATATACAATGTCTGAATGAATGACGCGATGAAATTTTCTAGAATTTACTATATAGTAATTTAAAAGTGACCGTTCTATCGTCACGCCTTCTGTGCAAGTACTTCAGATTTGCTCATATATAAATATTTGAGTCGTAGGAATAAGAGGATTCTTTTTATTCCTGCATAAATTCTATATCTTGTATTGATCAGAAGGCATTCATTTATTATTTAACACTCGCAAAGCATTTGCACAATTGGTTTGAAAGGCCGATATGAATGTAAATTACAATTATATGCAGACGCTATAAAAATAAATGCTTATTTATATATATGATTAAGTTTCAGTTGGAATGGCGTTTAGTAAATTCTAGAAAATTTCATCAGCGTCATTCATTCAGACATTGTATATAGTAATTTAAAAGTGACCATTCTATCGTCACGCCTTCTCTGCAAAGTACTTCAGATTTGCTCATATATAAATATTTGAGTCGTAGGAATAAGAGGATTCTTTTTATTCCTGCATAAATTCTATATCTTGTATTGATCAGAAGGCATTCATTTATTATTTAACACTCGTAAAGCGTTTGCACAATTGGTTTGAAAGGTCGATATGAATGTAAATTACAATTATATGCAGACGCTATAAAAATAAATGCTTATTTATATATAT